>JAHZNA010001860.1:0-10524 GCA_027743935.1 Sinodicranocentrus sp. ZH6
TTTAATTGCTTCTCGCGGCTGATCTCCCTTTAAAAAACTTTTTTTGACAACGATACACAGATAAGTTGTTAGTCTGGTGGAATACTAACGATCTCATTAAATGCAGCTTTTTTTGAGGAAAAAATAGTTTCACGTGTGCTCAATGAAAATACTTAAATTGTCATAAGGCACCAAACAATATCACCACAGTGGAAGTTATGGTCGAGGTGGTGCAGGATGGGTGCGTGGGGGTATGCCGTCATGTCATCATCGTCAAGTTAGTATGATAATAGGCTGTAGTTTTTCAACTCTCGTATCGTAAATTTCACCCTAAAGTATCCCGCATCTTTTTACCATGCAATTGTAATCACTGTCAGTCAGTCAACGACGGAAAAAGGAAAAGACAATGTGAAAAATTGTCTAAGCAAACTATTGCCCATTCCCAGGTGGGCATTGACGGGAATGGAGGAAAACAATAAAAATAAAAGGGTAAGTCACGCACAGGCCGAAATGATATGAACGGATTGTCTTGTGCATATCAATTTCCTTAAATCACTGCGTGTGACTCTTCTTCCCAGAATAAAAAAAAATACCCAGTGACATTAATTGATAATCGAGAAAGATTCGCTGGGAATAAAGGTTGAATCGAAATTTTTATGTTGTATATAGTCACCCAATCCATTGTTCACATATTTTTTTTTACTGTGGTGGTCTATGCCTTTCTAAAAATTGTTGGTCATCATCTCCATCCTAGTCATTGAAGCCGTGTCATCATTCATCAAGACTAGAATTGAAATCACCTCGAGGGCTTGTTGACCTGACATCATTAAATAAGAATGGCTCCCTATTGTACACCTCATGAGTGAAAGGTCATTCTTTAGTTAGAAAATATTATCTTCAGGATATTTTTTCGTCTGCTCGTTAGCATTTTTTGAAAGGTGGACGTACTTCTCTAAACTGTTTGATCTGGAGGGAGACAGAAAACAGAATGAGCAGTTGTGGTGCTGATCCTACCTCTGAAAAACAAACAGCAGGATGTCTTCTTTTGCTGAAGATGACTACGAACGTAACGTACGAGTCAAGTACCTCTAGAACAAGAAAAGGGTTCGTTTCTTGCCAGTCCTTTTTTTCACCTTACCTTCCTCAAAGGATAAAAATAGTTAGGTTGTATATTATGTGGTTGTGGGATCACATGCCATCATATTTTTGGTTGAGCTTCCATGTTCCAGATTTTTTTTTCATCATGATCTTTGTCTACAAGACAAGGTCATTGCTCACTTTTTCGTGAGGTTGAGGATCCTCTTGTCAAACAAGAGTTGTTAGGAGAATGCATGGGGAGATGACATCTGAAAATGGAATCTAAAAATTCCTTTCACGTTCCTTTTGGTCAGTTTTTATTTTGGAGTGCGTGTGTAATCCTTATAAAAATTATTGTGCTCGTTTTGTTCACTCTGGTTATCATAAAGTATCATCGTTTATTTTTGTGGGATGAACATTCAAAGATAATTTCCACTCTGACACTATTTTTTTCCTGGGAGAATAGGAAAGAGGGAGATAGGGAATAAAAACATCTGTGGATTATAGTCGTATTTGTGTTCATTATTATACTGTGCTGGGCTTCCCTTTTAAGGGTCTCTACGGGAAATCAAGGAATGATGTATCTCTGTCCAGATGCACAGTGTGACTCCGAATTTCCGCTTAACAATGTCTACAATAAATGGAATGGCTTCAATTTTGAGAAAAAAATATTGTGGCTTTTATCCAGTTGCAGTTGGTTGTTGTCTTGTCAGTAGGGAAGATACTCAGTTTTTGATAAGGGAAACTCGCTCTTGTCGTTTAGTTCTAAAAAATGTAGAAACAAAAGTATAAAATTGGAGAGCAAGTTTTTAGGGTTTAAGCGATTTTAAGGAATTGTCGGTTATGGAAATTTTTAAATGATACTAAATTTTAATATGAATCACCTTTGCATTGTTAGCATATAATATGTTTGCTAGGTTTATGAAGCATCACCGATCTACTTTAGTAGTACGTTTAAACTTATTTTCCCGTTAAAGTAATCGGCGGTAAAATTGCACGACGAAATAAACTCTGCTTCGTCATTCCTTTTTTTTCTAGCCAGCAATTGATTGGACACGGGTAATTAGTGGACGTTTTGCTACACCATCATTTTCTCTTGTCTTGTCAGCATGTCTGATTCCATCTCGTATTATCTCTCGCGTCTCTCGGGTTAAGTGTGAAGGCGTGAGGTTGTTTTCGTAAAGAAAGAAGTGCTACTCTGTGCTCCACCTCATCTCAGTTTTTTCGGCATACTCCCTATTTAGAATTGGAAATCGAAACCACCTCTCTCAAAAACAAATACTTTTGACAAGAAGACAATTTATTTACAATTTTACTCGCCAACCAAGCCCCACAATTCAAATTCAATTATATTCCTTCCACCTCCACTCTCATATTTTCTCAAACTTAATTCCCAAATTATGCATGCAAAATGGAAGAAGTATTTTTAATGGGTAATTTCTCATTTTTACACATCTATCTCCCCTAAACACAAAGTTCTCGACCTTGTCTCAAGCCCAAAGAGAGATAAAATATTATTCCCCAACTTTACTCCACACACTTACGCATTATTTGGCGAGTTGTTACGCACCAGAGCAAAATTACATTTTGAAATTCTCCACCTCATTACCAACTCCCTAAGCGTTTTTTCCATTCCAGACTCTGCTGGAGCTGGAAAAGGAAGAAAAACAAGGCTTCCTTCTTATAGTAGCCTCCACTCTCATTTAAATTACAGTCTACAGGTGTGGTCCATAAAGGATATAATAATAATCATCATTTCTGTCTACATGTGTACATCCTCTCTAACATAATCTCCAATCCTCTGTAATATCTATGCAAACGAGGTATACAACCAAGTAATAAAGGCAACCGTAATGGTCTCTCCCCAGCATATTATGGCAAAGAGAAAGAAAAATACTTTAAGGAAAATTATACATCCCATTTGCTTGTTAGTATCCCTCACATACATAATAATATGCAAGTTGCACAGGTGGACTCTTCACGAGCAAAGTCGGTATTGGAGTCTTCCCTCTGTAAATCTTTTTTTGTATTTATAGCCGTATGGATTTTCTTAGGGAGCATCCAATATTTCATTATTTTTCAAGCTTATGCAATCCAATGCAATGTGAGCACATATGCAATCTTAAAGAATGCTCGTTGCAGTCTGCAGTTCTCCATGTGCGTTTCTTCCTCACAATACGACACGCTGCTTCACAATATTTTTTTCAGTATAAAGTTTTAAATGCGTTTCTAGAGGAAAGAAGAAAAGACAGATTTTTATGCTCGTGTAATATCGCAGCTATCATAAGAATATCCTGTAAGAAAATTTTCCTCATGCAATATGTTCCGCTTGAGAAAGTTGGCCTGTTTTTGTTTTCCTTTTTATTTCTCTAAAAAAATACTTTCATTTTATGAGAGAATATCTGCTGTCTAGAGAGTGTGCTTGAAATTTTAGTAGGAAGTGGATAAAGCACACTTCTGGAACTGATATCCATGGCGGGGCACGTTCTGGAGGAAAGTTTTATGAATAATTTCCAATAATTTTATGTACAATGATTGAATCCAAAGTAGTGAACATGGATGATATGACGTCTTTTACAAGATCAAGTTTTCTCTCATAAGATTTGGGATGGATGAGAAGAAGAAAATTTGAATTGCAATGAGGAAAAGCTTTAAAAGTGTTTGAAAGTTTCCACCGTCTCGAAAAAGAAGAATGCATTCATAGCCATGAAATCTTGTCGTTGTGCTTCACCAACCGAATCGGGAAATATATTTGGAAGTTAAAGAGTGCAAGGGAACACACCACAAAACCCCCTTTTGTGGTTGTAAAAGAGATGCAGTTGTAAAACTCGTATTATTTTTAGACTTGAAATCTCTCTCTCTCTCTCTTCTCCTCCAACTTGAGTGAAGAGATCAGATCGAAAGAAATTCTAAACAGAGAAGATGAGCATAAGAGAAATACAGAAGGCGAGGCAGGAAAAATATACAGAGTGGAGTGAGGAGTGTAGAGGAAAATGTTATTTTCAATTGTGTCATGTCAGGTGTGACCGTTGATGTGGTTATGTCACACCTTGAACTAGCACTCAAAATCTGAGCTGAGATATGATGACGAGGATTGTGTATGAAGAAGAGGATAAAAGAAATATCAAGTTTATTCCTGAAATGAGATCGGGTGTGTATGTGTAGCCAATGTTGTAAAAGTGTAATCGATACTAACAATAAGCTTAGCAAAGGATAATATATTATTCTCTTGTTTTACATATTCTTTCACTCCCCATGAATCCAAAAAAGTGGATTGTTGATGTATAAGTGAAGTCACTCCTTTGGTCATTGACACTGGGACAAATTATATGACAGTGCGATGTCCCCATTTGGGACAAGATGGACAGTGTCATTTTTTATTGAAATAGCAACACTAATTAGAAATTCATGAGGAAAATATGCGAAACGAAGACACCACAGTGAATTGTCACAATTTATGAGCTCATCTCTTATCCCTTGTTTTGACTACAAGAATATTTATATTTTCCTTTGCGATGTGTGTGGCTATCCAATTACAACTAGTTTTTCGTGTAGACACTGTAATAATTTGAGAAATGTTTCGTGTTCCGAATACCCATCCTCGAAAAAAATTATAGGAGCTTTATTCACTTGGCTGTTTCTTCTTGGTCATTAATTTTTATTGCTTTTTCGTCAAGGGTCCTGTTCAACATTTTTGCATTGGAGGTATACAAGCAATCATGCTGAAATAAATAATTGCTTGGAATGGAGAGCCCCATATAATTGTAATGAAATACAAGGGCCGACAAAACGAGTTCAAATCTAAACAAAGGGAATTTGTGAGGGTAACCGAGCTCATTTACATTTTACATGGTTTATTCCCCAGCAGTATCATTGCATCTCTCTCCATGTGCGGTTTTCTGGATGAACCACAAATTTTCAAGAAATAAGTATCAAACATGATCTTGTCTCCTTGAAATGGCGTGCATGATGATGTAATACTCTGATTCGAGATGCGTGCAAGGCAGTGCAATATAAACAAACAAGAGGATTCCATGTTGTGCGACTGGCTACGCAAGATTCCATGTTTTTTCCAGGTCGAGAAATAAATCCTATGTGTAGCCTTAAATGGCACATGGTATCGTGCTGACGTATCATCAAGTTTGGATATCTAAACATTCAAACCAAATTCACAAACTTGAGCAAAAAATGCACGTGACTTTTATATGCTTTGCAAGTTAAATTCATCGTGTTATGTCTTTACCAAAAACTGCGATGGTATTGTAATTCCCTTTTAACTTGAAGTCGATTCCTATCAAAATCCCTTTTCTTTGTGTTTACTCTAATTTAATGGGGAAATTGGGGTATTAAAAGGAAATCGTGTTATTTTTCCTTCCCCTACAATCTCAAAGTAAATAGAGCTCTAAAAGTCGTAATTATTGTAGGGAATTCGAATTTGAAGGGAATAATAGGTTGGTTTTTAGGTTGATCATGATGATGATGCATTTTTGTTTACTCAAGGAAAAAGCTGCACTCTGTTGGTTAGAAAATGGGGATCTCATATTTCATACTTTTTCTCTCTTGTGAACAACTCAAAAAAATATGACAAAGGATATTTTCCTAATGGGACTGGTGAAGGAAAGGTTATTTTCTTGTCAAAATTGTCAATATTGTTCTTTGTCATCAACACATCCCATTCTATGTGTACCTTTATAACATCTGACACTTCTCACTAGACACGGACCTTTGTGGAGTAGCTTGGGAAAATCTCTACATAAAATAGACAGAAGCTGGAAGAAAAAATTATGTATTTTGATTTTTACAAGAATCCATCCACATTAACCGTCATCATTATTCATTCGAATGCACTCTATCATTATTGAGAGTTTACTGGTGGCAGAAAACTTAACACTCTTTTACAAGCTCGGTAGTGCAGAGGCATTGAATGAGGAGTAATAATAATGTTGACATTTTTCCCTTCACTGGGCAAACAAGACATGGAGAGATTGTTGAGAGATGGGAATATCTACTAGGGTCGTTTTCCTGGAGAGGTGGTTCATGTCGAGGTGGGATTTTCTATCTATGCATGGATGACTTTGAAGTGATGCTATAGGAGCTTGGAAAAGGAGGGTGAATTGTGTTGCGTTCCGAGAAATTGTAAACTTATGCCGACTGAGGATTCAAATGAATTCCCTTTTGGTTGGATTGGAAATAAAGTTGGAAGAGAGATCCTAGCGTAGGAAAGGTATGCGTGGATGGATGAACTAATTCTGTTTTTCTTGACAGGCCTAGCTGTTGGTTGAGACAGGTAGGGAAATGTAAATAGAAATGCAGGTGACTATGTTCCCATTTGTGTTGTTACTGTCAGACTTGAGGGAGTTACGGTTACGGGTCCTGGTAGATTGAGTTGTTTTGTGTATGTCATGGTTAGAATTGGAGATATGGTAAGAGGAATGAATATATTTTGTACATTTGGGGGGAAAATAAAAATGGTTCTAGATGTAGTTGAATTTTCGTGAAAAACAAATGCATGTATCTTCATCTCTGTTTACTATGAAGTAATAGATGGACGAAGCAATTAAAATTAGTTTTGAGATTGGCAACTTTGTCTAACAGTGTGATAGAGTTTAACGGTCAAATAAATGCTTGTATGTTGTTAACAATTTAACTTACAGTATGGATCAAACTGTATCCTATTTGGGAGTTCATTATAGTGATTCACGTTTCACTTTTAAAAAGAATGTAAGAAAAGAATGAGCTAAATTTATTTCTCCGAACCATGATGACTTTTGTCACGACAGAAATATTCCTCAAATCCTTTCAATCTCACTGCCCTGCCCTTGTTCTATGCTATTTTTCCTTTTCTGTTCTTTTTTGTTTTTCCTAGTGTGGGGAAGTGATCATTGCCATCATGACGAGAGGAAATGTGGGCTTTACGAGTTTTTGCTTGGAAAGGAAATTCTTTTATTTTATTTTGTAAAATTAGTGCACATGCTTAAATTTACCCAGCTGAGAATGCAGGATCCCGAGAGGTTTCAACTTTTCAACAGAAATATATATATAAGCCCATTCATGGGCTCCTCTACATAAGCATCGTCTTGTTCATGAGAAAATATGTAGTAATCCCTGTGCTTTGGATGGTGAAACGAAAGGAAAATGTTGTGATGCGATAACCCACACGGAAAGCTGATTTCGTATGCAGCAGACCTAGTCGACACACTCTTTGGCCGTACAAGGCAAAGTCAGATCTGATAACATTTACTTGTGTTCGGTTGACAAAACAATCACTGGAGTAAATACTAAATTGTTCATTCATGCATTCCCAAAAATACGGAGTGAGTATGGCTCGTATATTCATCTGTGTGCCGAAGTGTCTCTGTCTGCATCTCTCTAGATATGGAGGAGTGGATTAGGGAGGAAAATGTTAATGTATTTTATGGTACTTCACAACCAAGCCATGAGATTTTCAGAGGATTACGCGTGTGAGGTGAGGAGAGCGTACATGTGTAACTTGCACATATGTCTCTCCACCCAGATATTGTTTTCTTTGGGGATTCCTCACTTATTTTATGACTTCCTGTTCTGCTGGTGAAAATTTGAGGTAAAATCCATAAATGAGAGATTTCTTGTATTGTATTTTATACAAGAAGTGAAAATGGATTAGAATTGTTATCGTTGATGAATTGTGAATACGTAATAGTACAATTGAAAACCCACAAAAAACTTACTCCAAGAAATCTAGCATTGATAAAAGGGATAAAAATTTGCAACGCAAATAAAACGAGATTCGAGTATATGCATTATAAAATTTACACGGTGTTCGGGAATATCTGAAAATCAGATGGCCATATGACTAATCATGAATTATTGATAAACTCCACTTTAATTACTCACTCGATAGAGAAGTAGCTCTGTTGAATTCCAATTTGCTTAATGTTAGAACTTATGGTTAGTAAATTTTGTATACCACAAGTAAATGTTCATCTACATTTTAAAATACTATAAGCTTATAAACCAATACATATCTGGAGAAAAATTGAGGTACTTCTTTTTAAAACGTAATTTAGTTGAATGGTATTTTTCCATCCAGGCCATTTAATTTTAAAAAATCCAATCAGTTAAAAGTACTTTAGCAGTGTTTTGAGTGCTGAGCTATTACTGATTGTTGTAATATTAATAAATAGGTTCGAACGAAGGTGATCAGTTTCATTTTACTGTTTTATTAACCATACTCTTATGACTTACACAGAATAAGATAAGATATATTAATAAGTGGAGAGAGACATTCTTCTTCTTCTGTCTTGTCGTGGTGACTAGAGACGAACTGAAGAGTGCGTGTCTTGCTTGTTCTCTCTTTTTATGACTGAGTGAGTGCAAGTTGCGGTGTGCTTTCGTTTGAGTTTTACCGCGTGAGCTGAGCAGGATAGCTGGGGCTATCTCTAGTGCCAGAAGTGAAAATTTATGTCTTCGACTTTGGGAAACTTTCTGTCTAGTTAGTCCAGTATTTTCCAATCGAACTAAGCACGCAGTCCAGACAAAACCTTGCCAGGCATTGAAAACGTAATTACGGCAATTTTGTAACCAATATAATTTTGAGTACCCAATTATAGTTTATTTCAGTTGGCAAGCATATTATTTTCATATATCTGACATTTTTTTTGGCTATTTAGAGGATAACGATTTATTTAAAAACTCAAGCTTTTGTTGAGTATTTAAAAACTCAAGCTTTCGTTGAGTTTAAAAACTCAAGCTTTCGTTGAGTTTAAAAACTCAAGCTTTCGTTGAGTTATTTTCAGTCAAAATGTTTCGCCATTTTCTCATTCTTTTCACACTATTTCAAAAGTCTGCCCAACTCAGCGTTTCTGACTTCATTGACCCTTTTTCCTCTTGCCTTACGCATCTAATTAATTACCAAAATGTGGATATACAGCCACTGGCTCCTAGTGTAATAACCAGTGCTACTAAGATCAGTAGGATCAAATGGAAAGATTTTAATCCTATGCGAGACGAATTAAATGAAGTTTTGAATAGGCAGCACCATTCTCTCCGATGGTCGTGTGTAGCTCATATTTTCCTTCTGCCAATGATATTCAACGGTGTTCAAACTGTTGTAGATGAATCTCCCCTCGCACATATATATGAACCCTGGCGCTTGGCTCTTTTCATGCACAGTTTTCGTATCAATTTCGTGGACGCGGAGGTAAATGACTTCTCGAGTTACAATAGGCCAACAGATATTTTTGCTCTGGTGGTGGAAAAGCAGTATTTAAAGCATGCCGAACCAGATTGGTTGTGGTACATACAAGGAACAAACGTACGTAATCAGCTTCCGGTACGACAGATAATCATCAGTGTGTTGAATACTACCTTCGACAAATGGACTTTGCATTTGCTGTGCGAAACTTGTAGAAACGAGAAAAATAAACCACTTAAAATGGTTGAATATCAATCCAAAAGTATCAACTTAAGAGAAATTTATAGACAGTTTGATGAGCTGGATAGGATCATGGAAATGAGAATTGCAATTACGTATGCTATTAAAGAATGTTTTGTCAAGTTCTATAGCAAAAATGAGATCAAGTTTCCAGGCTCAGACTTTAATGCAAATATGTTAAAAGCCATGGGATTTCATCTACATAATATCACATTCTTACGTGCCTATGAAGATGTTGACGATTATTTAGTCGGGACGATATGGTTAAGTGTAAAGGCTCACCAGCCGACACTTGCTGTGGATATGACCACTATTCAGTTCATCACTTGTGATGGGGGTTACATTGACGGAGCGCTATCTTTCCGGGGATTTGTATCTGCCTTTGATTTACCAACGTGGATGTGTATTATTTTGGTCGCTGGGCTTATCGTTCTTGTTCATGGGATCTCTGAAGGAGGATTAGGAGGAAGAAAAAATTTCCAAGATACAGTCCTATTCATTCTTGCTGCCCTTGCTTGCCAAGGTCAAGGGAACAGTAAACGACTTTTAATTGGGATATGGATAATCTGTGGCGTTATCATTAGTAATTTGTACATGGGTGATAACGTTTCCGATTTGACAGCACCGAAAAAGAAAATATATTATGAAAAGTTAGATGAATTGCTTACTCGAAATTACACAATATTTACGGATGAATTGCAATGTAGAGACGAAGATGCTTGGAGTTATTGTATAACTCATGACAAATATGGTGCGCCTGATTCTGACTGCTCATCAAAACGGTACGAAGAATTTAAGAGATTATCGATATTCCAATACTCGGAAACTCGATTTTCAAATGGGTTCCTGGATAAGGATGCAAAACTTTTAAACCAAATTGCGAAATATCACTCTGAAGTAACTCCAGCCGGAGTTGATAGTTTCACATCGATCCTTCAATGCAAAAAGTCAGTTGTAATGGATTGGGCGGATGAAATCGAAGTTTTACATGAGAAACTAAAACTTCTGAGGAGTCATGCCATAGTTTCTAGAATTAAAGATGTGTTGCTGGCCGA
>JAHZNA010001861.1:0-16823 GCA_027743935.1 Sinodicranocentrus sp. ZH6
CATTGGGTCACTAGCAGTTGCTGGTATCGATAGAGAAGTACTTTCTCAAAAACTTTCGATACAATGCTAGCAATGGCAATTGGCCTATAATTTTTGGCTAGCTCTTTATCTCATAAAAAATCCCCTACCCTCCGGGAGGAACGGCCGTTTTGGTCCATTATAAGTCTTTCCACCAATCCACTAGCGCCAAGATCCAATGGCGGAAGAATAACGATCTTCGATGGTCAATTAACGCTCAAAACTTTCATCATGGAGATATTCATGGAAATGTTGCAGTTACAATGCAGCCCACATTTAAAATAGAAATTCTGTTAAACATTCAATGTGGCAGATTGGGTGTGATACTTTTCTTCATGGACCACGATCATCTTCTGTTCATTTTGGAGTGAACCAATCTAATATTTGATTTAAAATTGAGTTGAATTGTATATCAATTGAAAGTGCTGTTCAGAAATGTGATGGTGATAAGCTATGTGGGATTCACACGCTTTGTTGTCTTATCATTTCTATGATTAGCTTTGGTAATTCCAGGATAAGGATAGCGAGAAGGGGAAAGCAAGGACACTAATTTGAATGGCGGATTGTTGTTTAGTGCATGTGTTGGCAATAATACACAGAATTATTAAGCCAATAAGTAATTTCAACTTAACTGCAAAATTTAATTGCATATATTTTCATTGATTCGTGCAGAAAGCCATCCTTTGTTTGAAAGAAAGCTCAGTTTCCTCACTAATATCCTCGAGGACAAAGGTAAACCAAAACACATGGCCAGATATATGTGTATGACTCTTATAAATTGAAGTATTTTCTGACGTCGCAGTCATGGAAGTGAAGAATAATCAGAGTTCGTCATTGTCTTGATCTGCACCTACTTATTTTCATTGTCGCACCAGCCATGACATTTATAGAGCAGTCATGAGCAGTGGCATAGATCACAGAATATTTCTAGAAAGCTTTTATACCGATATAATAACTGCATTCTTCTTTACATAGTTGCATCTCGTGAAATACATGGAAAAGTATTCAAAACTAAGACAACAACAAGACAACATCCAAAACGCCACGTGCACTTGTGTAAACAAAACAAATCTGACGTGGTGCTTTCAGCAATATACTTTTCACCCTTTCCGTACCTAGAGAGCATATAGAGCAAACAAGAAGGAAATACACAGGCAGATATATTACTTTCACTAGATTTGGATGACGAAGGACTTCCCCAGAGATTTTGGACCTATCTGTGTGTTAATGTTAATATATCAATGGTATAAATTTCATGGTTATAGGTACATGCTGCTTGTGATATAAGGTATGGTCTTTTGATCTCTTAACACTGTCAGGATTCAGGATTAGCTTTCGCAACGCGAAACAAAATAAGATTAGTGTGAAGGGGAAACCACTGTGAAAAATATCGGTGGGTGGGGAGTTTATTGCATGTATTATTGGCATGGCATAAATACACAGGGAAAAATATTCAGCCGGCCCGTGCTACTGTCTCATTCTCTATTTGATAGAAAGCTTTCCCCTTAAAGCAATGTAAAATGCAAGTTATTACAGAGCCAGAGATAAATTATGTGTTAAGTAGTCTTGTAGATAGGAACATGTTCTCACTTGGTCATCATGGGAAAGGAGAAGAACAAAGTTGTGTATTGTTTAGATCTGTACATTCATGTGGTCATTCTCGCATCAGCCAAACACATTGCACGCATGGCATTTCTTCGTAAATGATGCTTATGGTGAGCAGGTTGGTAAAGTTAGCCGTATAAAATATCCGGGACGCCACGTGCACTAATGTCAACAAAACAAACATGACGTGATGTTTTCAGCTGAATACTTTTCACCCTTTCCACATCCATATCTGTACTATATAGGGCAATAGGCAATATAAATTTGAAATACACAGAGAGATACATTACTTTCACGAGCATAACACCGCAAGAGATTTTAGATATACTTTTACCTGTATGAGTGAGTGAAAGTGGGTGAAATGCTAGCCTACCTTTTCCATGCTAGAAGAAGAATAAAAAACTGCAATACCGGTGGAATAAGTATGGAATGTCATTTTTGGCTGATACTATCCTACCTTGTCCACGGTAATGTCGTAAGGAAGACAATTCAACACAGGAAAGTGGGGTGCAGATATATTTCCCACATAAGCATGGTACTTGCTTAAAAGTGCATGACGAAGAAATATTTCTCTAGCTATTTTACAGTTTTCCGTCAATGGCAGTGGATGAATGTTGTTGAACATCTCCAAACAAGTTACTTGGACTTGTGAAATTCGAAATAAATTTTTTTTTTCACTGGTTTACAGATTTGGGTCATTTCATCACCCTGTGTATTTAGTGCAACTTGGATTTAAGCAATCTGTTTCTATAACTAAGGTGGAATTTTGTTTTGAAAATACGTTTATTTTCAGTGAATACAAGTCCGTGAGCCCTATTATATTACCCAAATCTTGAGTAAAAGTTGTAAAGAATTGTGACAATTGTATAATATTACCGAGATCGATGTGGTTCAAAAACTCTCCTGTTGGCTATGATTATCTTGAGTTACTGTGCGGTATTATTGTGACGCCATTTTCACAAAAACTAGTGCTCTACAGAATCCCATAAATTTATTCACATCGGCCAATGAGCGCAATTGAACTTTGGTAAGTCAAGCACAGGAATTTAAACATTATGTACATCACATTCAAAATTGTGGGCATTAAAATCGATTGTGTCATATGTTGGGTGTATGAGTATATGTGCCAATTATCGCCTTAAAATTAACTTGCGGATTATTTAATTTAATCAACAGATCAAGGTCCTCTGCCCTGTAGTTTCTCCGAATTGCCAGTAAAATTGAAAGCAAACGAGCAATCTTTTCCCACAAGAGTTTCTTTTAAATCTTTTATTTTTCATTCATTTTTCCAACTGGAGAAAGTTGACGCGGCACTGGAAAAAAGGTAAGTAAAAAGTTTTTTTTGTTTAATATGATAGAAATTCGGGAGCAATAAAAAGTAAATTCCCTAAATATGTAAGTGCACAATTAGCTAACCACAAGTTTCCTTTAGAGTGCGATACACAAGATTAGATTTTTGTTACCACCTTATATATCTTACATAGATTATAATTTTTCACCACAAAATCTCAACACAATGAACCATTTAAGTATCAAAATACTTCCTTTTCTGCCCTATCAATATCAATAATAGTCATGTCAAGCTTCACACTTGCATAATGGATATATTATTGAATATAATGTGGCAGTTAAAACCCTGGCAAAGATTAACAATTATACCCAAACTTGGCCATTAAGAACTCTCGCTGGATTTTTCTCTGTTAAACATTAAATGTGGCCGATTGCATGAGATCCTTTTCTTCGATGATGATGCGAGATCATGTGATCCATTGATGTGATTCATAGTACGTTATTCATAGTGTGTATTCTTCTTTACAAAGTTGCATGCATTGAAATACATGGAAATGTAATATTAATATAAAACAAAACTTGGGCTTGATGCTTATTTTGAGCAGGGTGGTACAGGTACAGCCCCACATAATATTATACTCTACGTGTGATTCAAAGTATGGTCTTATGATCTCCTAACACTGTCAGGATTCAGGATTAGCTTTCTTAGCAGCCAAATAGAGTAAGAGTAGTAAGAAAGGGAAAGCGATGAGAAAAATATCGGTGGGTGGGGTGTTTATCGCATGTGTTAATGGCATGGCATAAATACACCGGGGAAATATTCCGTTGACACGTGCTACTGCATCCTTCTTTAGAAAAATGATTTCCCCGAGAAACACTGTAGACTACAAGGTATTATAGAACCAGAGATATATTATGTGTTAAATAGTCTTGTAGATAGGAACATGTTCTCACTCGGTCATCATGGGAAGGGAGAAGAACAAAGTTGTGCATTGTTTAGATCTGCACATTCTAGTGGTCATTCTCGCATCACAAAACACATTGAACGCATGGCATTTCTTTGTATTTGATGCTTCTTGTGAGCAGGGTAGTAAAACTAGCCGTATAAAATATCCGGGACGCCACGTGCACTAATGTCAACAAAACAAACATGACGTGATGTTTTAAGCTGAATAGTTTTCACCATATCCATATTATATGGGGCAATGTAAATGTGAAAAACACAGGAAGATACACATTCCTTTCACGGGCTTCGAATGACGAATAACTTCCCTAGAGATTTTAGACCTAGTTTTATCTGTACGAGTGAGTGAAAGTTTGTGAAATGCTTGTATACCTTTCCATTCTAGAAGAAAAATAAAAAACTGCAATACAGGTGGAATAGCGAGGGACGGTCGTTTTAGGCTGATGGGAAGCTTCCGACCTCTTCCTTGTTAGTGTTGCAGGAAAGACAATGCAACACCGGAAAGTGGGGTGTAGATATATTTCCCACATTAGAATTTGCTTCATTACCGTGATGGGAAAATATTTCTGTAGGCATTTTGGAGTTTTCAGTCAGTGAAAGTCTGTGAGTGAACGTGTTAAGCATCTCCAAAAATTTGCTGATAGTTTTGTGTGTAAGGGTCTTTTTGTAAATTTTATTGACTGAGTAATTATTAATTATCGTTTCTGGGAAGTTAGTGCAAGTTTGATATTTAAAGCAGTGATTAGTTTTGACGGACAATAGTTGTCGACGTATCCAGGAAATGTAATTCCGTTATCCAACAAAGTTATTTTCTTTTTCATGTTAAAATTTTCATGAACATGACATGATGTCAACCTGAAATGCAGATCTGGATGTGCGCTGGCATCATCGAAGGGAACCAAATTTCCATAGTTGGGTTACACTTTTCAGTCAATGCAAATCCGTGAGCATCACATTCGTTCCGCTTCGAAGACAGTTAGTTTTGACAAAATCACATTAATTTATACTTATCGATAAATGAGCGCAATTCATCTTAAGTAAGCTAAGCAAATGAATCTGTACATACATGACAAGCGTATGTGTGCTAATTATCGGCTAAAAATTATTTTGTCGAATTTCTGACTTACAGATCAAGAAATCAAGACCCTGCCCTGTAGTCTTTCGAAATTACCAGTGAGTGAGTGGAGCTCTCACGTAAAAATATTTTATTCATTTTTCCGACTGGAAGAAGTTGACACGGCACAAACATTAAAGTAAGCCATACGTATTTAGCCTTCATTATAATACAAGTTAAAAACTTATCAAGCTGTGAAAGCCCTGCATACTTATATGCACTGCAAGCTAACTACATTTTTAAAAGTAGAATACACAAGTTTGAAGAATTTTTTCTGGCTCATAAATCTTAAATATATTGCTTCTTATAACCTTTTCACCGTAAAATCTGAACCATTTAAATATAAATAAATCTAGATAAAAATGCATAAATAAAAAGAATTCTGTACCAAGAATGCACAAAAACCTCAGCTATCTAAGCTCCACACTTTCATCATGGAAATCTTTATAGAAATGTTGCAGTTAAAATTAAGCCCACATTTAAAGACAGAAATTCTCAAAAAATGATTAAACGGAATCACGGTGAGTTGTTAATGAAAAAATCTTTTCTGGGCACACTCGTGATAAATAAGCGATATAACTACAGCTACGTGTTTTGACCTCACGGGTCTCGTCAGTATATAGTTGCATTTAGTTTTGACTCTATAGTGAAATACATGCGTGAAAAATGCAACAAAAAATAAAACTTGGTATTTGATGCTTGTTGTGAGCGATGTGTAAACTATACGGGTCCCACGTGCTCTTATGTAAACAAAAAAACATGACGTGGGGTTTTGGGCTATACGCTTTTCAACCTTTCTATGTATCTGTATAATTATATAGGGCAATGGGCAATGTAAATTAGTAATACACAGGTAGATACATTACTTTCACGAGCTTTGGATGACGAATAACTTCCCCAGAGATTCAAACCTACTTTCACCTGTATGAGTAAGAGTGGGTGAAGTCCTTACCTGCCTTTCTCATGTTAGAAGAAAAAGGTAAAAGAACTTGCAATTCAGGTAGAATAGCTAGGGAAGTTCCTTATTGGCTAATAGGAAGCCTCCGACGTTGTCCATGTTAATGTTACAGGGAACATGAAACAACTTGGAAATTGGGATTGGGGTGCAGATATATTGCCCACATTCAAATTTGCTTCATATGTGTGATGGAAAATATTAACGAAGCTATTTTACAGTTTTGAGTCTGTGACAGTCAATAGTAATTTCTGAATATAAGATATAGTTTGTTTGACTTTTTAATCCCTGGTGTTCAAATTTCAGCATAATTCTGCCCAAGTAACTGTCATTTCTGTGCAATAAGTTCAAGTTTGTTTTTTAAGCAGTGATTGGTTTGGACGGGATAGCAGTTGCTGACGTAAATCAAGAATGGTATTCTGTTTTTTAAAAAAGTTTACTTTCCCATGCATTTTTTTTTGTGTTGACAATGTCAACTCAAAATGCAGATTTGGATATATTAGTCAGATGGAGAATGGATATAGATTCTGAAAACTCCTGTTGTCAATAATTAATAATTATTATCTCTGATTGGTGTGCCGTATTACTGTCCGCCCTTTTGACGAAAACTAGTTCTCTACCAAATCAAATTAATTGGTTCTAATCGATTAATCGAACGAATTTTAACTTAGGCAAGCCAAGCAAGAGAAATGGTATCGCAATTAAGATTGCGTACATTTCAATCAAGTGTTTCGCATGATGTTTGTGTAAAATTAGTTGTGCTAATTATCGGCTAAAAATTGATTTGTGCAATTTCAGACTGACTGATCAAGGGTCTGCCCCGCCATCAGGACAAGTGAGCGGTAGTAAACAAACCTTTTATCGCTCGTTCATTTTTCCAGCTGAAGAAAGTTGACACGGCACTGGACACAAAAAGGTGAGCAAGATCAATTTCTTTGTTTAATATAATACAATAAGCTAAACCGAAATTTCCATTAGTAGAATAAACAAGATTGGATAGTTGTTACTACCTCTTAAAGTACATGGAAAAGTAATATAAACAAAACTTTGGCTTGATGCTTATTGTGAGCAGGGTGATACAGCACTACACAACATTCAAGACGCCACGTGCCCTTGTGTAAACAAAACAAACCTGACGTGGTGTTTTTAGCCATATAATTTTCAACCCTTCCGTATCCATAGCTTATAGGGCAAAGCAAGTATGAAATACACAGGCGGGTATACTATTTTCACTAGCTTTAGATGACGAAGGACTTCCCCAGAGATTTTAGACCTATCTGTGTCATAATGTTAATGCATCACGGAATAAGTTTTATGGTTATAACTGCTGCGTGTGATTTAAATTATGGTCTTTTGATCTCTTAACATTGTCAGGATTTAGGATAAGCTTTCGCAATTCGAAATTAAGTAAGATTAGTGTGAAGGGGAAGGCAATGTGAAAAGTATCTGTGGGTGGGAAGTTTATTGCATGTATTATTGGCATAAATTCACCTGGAGAAATATTCAGCATATAGGCCGTATATGACATTTCTTCGTATATGATGCTTCTTGTAGCAGGGTGTCAAAGTTAGTTGTCTAAAATAGCCGGGACGCCACGTGCACTTATGTCAACAAATCAAACATGACGTGATGTTTTCAGCTGAATACTTTTCACCCTTTCCATATCCACATTATACAGATACATTCCTTGCACGAGCATCGGATGACGAATAACTTCCAAAAAGATTTTAGACCTAATTTTGTCTGTATGAGTCAGTGAAATTGGGTGAAATGCTTACGTACCTTTCCAATGTAAGTTTATGTAAGAAGAGAAATAAAAAAGTGAATTTCGGAGGGAATAAATAGGGTACTAGGGAAGATCAATTTTGTTTTATAGAATTTTTTTCCTACCTTCACCACGTTAATGTTTGGGTCAATATATCACAGGAATATGGGGTTCAGTCCAAATATTTAAAAATTAGCTTCTGCTTCAGTTATGTGATGGGAAAAGATTTCTGTAGCCATTTTGCAGTTTTTAGTTAGTGAAAGTCTGTAAGTGAATGTGTTAAACATGTACAAGAACAGACTGATAGTTGTGCATATAATGGTATCTGATTGTGCATTTTATTGTCCGAGTAATTGCCATTTATGTGTGGCTTTGATTCATTAATTGATTGATTAGTTAGACCCACATTTCTGTGTTATTTTTGCAAGCTTGATATTTGAAGCAGTGATTAGTTTTTACGGACAACAGTTGCTGGTTTTTTCATGTAAACATTTTCAAAAACATGACAAAATGTCAACCTGAAATCCAGATTTGGATTCGTGGATAAATTACTTCTAAATTTGCTTGTGCCTATGCTTACATCATCGAAAGGGGGGAAAATTCATGCTTGGGATACCCTTTTCAGTCAATTCAAATCAAATCCAACATTCGTTCCGTTTTGAAGACAGTTGGTTCTGACAAAATTACATCAATTTATGCTTATCGATAAATGAACACAATTTATCCTTAGCAAGCTAAGCAAATGAATCTGTACATAAATGACGGGTGCTAATTATCGGCTAAAATTATTTTGTGGACTTTCTAACTTACAGATCAATAAAAAAAGACCCTGTCCAGTAGTCTTTCTGAAGTACCCGTGAGTGAGAGAAACTCATGCGTAAAAGATACTTCATTTAATTTTCAGATTGGTGGAATTTGACACAGCACTAGAAAAATTAAGGTAAGCCATACATATTTCTCATTAAAATACAAGTAATTTTTTATAAAGCTGTGAAAGCACTGCATACGTTTATGCACACAAATTTTCGTTAGTAGAATACACAAGTTTGAAGTATTTTTATTAGCTCATAAATCTTAAACATATTATTTATAACATTTTCACCGTAAAATCGGACCACAATGAACCATTTAAATATCATGAGCAATTCATTTTCTACTCTATTCTCTAGTATTAATGTTCATGTCCAGATAAAAATGCAAAAATGAAGAAAAAAGTATAGAATGCCCAAACAACATTAGCTATGGAAGCTCCACACATTCATTTTGGAGATTATATTGAAATGTTGCAGTTAAAATTAAGCCCACATTAAAAGATATAAATCCTGTTAAACATTCAATGTGGCAGATTGGGTGAGATCTTCACTTGATGGACCACAATCATCTTCTATTCATTTTAGAGTAAATCAATCTTATTTTAGATCGTAGATTGATTTGGATTTTAAATCAATAGATAGTACACTCTAAAAATTTCATGGTTCATAGCTGCGTGATTCATAATACATATTGTTATTCTTAATGATAAGCTTTGGCAATGCCAGGATAATAATAACGTGACCAGTGCCACTGTATAAGAAATGCAAAATAGAAGTGAATATATTTTCATTGATTAGTGAAAAAAGCCATTCTTTGTTTGGAAGAAAGCTTTCCCCGAGAAGCAAAGTAAACCCAACCAAAATATAGAGTATTAAATGCAGGGCCATAGAGATACATTATCAGTCTCATAGATATGAACATGTTTTGACTTAATTGGGGATGTAGAAGAACAAAGTCTTATTTATTTTTTATCCGTACTTTAATGTAGTCATTATCGCATGACCGAACATGAGCACGCATGGCGTGTTTTATGTAAATTGAGTAAGTACATTCTTCTTTATATGGTAGCATTTAGTTTTGACTTCATAGAGAAATGAATGCGTGAAAATTGCAATAAAAAATATGACTTTATCGTATTTGCTTGTTGTGGGCGATGGTATCTATCCCTATCCCTATAAACTATCCGGGGTGCCACGTGCACTTATTTAAACAAACAAATATGTTTATATGCTATATAAACGGATATATAATTTTAACCCTTTCTATAACTGAATTATATAGGGCAATGCAGATTTGATACATTAGTCATTGATAGGCGTAGATGAAATTACTTTCACAATTTTGGTTGTAATTTTTCGTTAATGCAAGTCCGTGAGCCCAATCACAGAAATCGTAAATAAAGTTTTAGAGAAGTGTGATACAGTAAAAATATGTCTTTGTTGTAACTTTCTCCTTTTTCAAAATTGATAAAATTAGGTAGATGTAGTTCAAAGATTCTGCAGTTGGCAGATTTTTTATGTGGTCTATAGTAGTATCTTCGTAATAGAAAGTAGAGGCGTAATAATTCACATCGATACATTCTAATCAGCAAATGGACGCAATTTAACCTAAGCAAGCCAAGTAAGGGAATTTGTACATTATTGACATCGCGTTTAAAATTGTGCACATTTAAATCAACTATGTTGCATTTTTTATTTATCAATTTTAACTGGAACACAGCACTGGAAAAAAGGTAAGCAAAAAATGTCTTTGTTTAATAAAATACAAGTTCCAGAGTAATCGAAAATTGAATGTAATAAATACGTAAAAGTAATCCAAACACAAATTTCCTTAGGTAGAATAAACGAGAAGAAATAATTACTATCTTGTAAATCTTAAATATATTATAATTGACTCTGGTTCAACATATTAAATTTCACCGTAAGCAAGGTCTGAACGCAATGGGACATTAAAATCTCAAGAAAAATTTATAATAATAAACTGGCCTTAACCTAACTATTAATACACAGCTTAAACATATTTAAGATGTAAATAATGAACATTGTCTCACTCTCCTATTCCAGGGGATAAGACAATGGAGCAAAATAGTTCACAGAATAGATATAATTGAAAAAGATTTGATTTTTGAAATCTGTCGACGTATATGCCCACAAGTAACTTACCTATCCTTCTCCATTTCGCAGGAAGCTGAAAATGCACGGAATGATTATATTTGCCCTATTCAATGATCAGATTGATCAGGCAAAATTTTTGAAATGTGTAATTTGGAATAACCTATCCCCATACCCCACAGGGAATGGACCCATTTAGTCGAAATTAAATCTGTAAAGATAGTGTCTGCCAATAATAGTAATACATTAGTATTGACATACATATCGATGAGCTATCCAAGATACAGGTGGTGTGCTGAGCAGGCGTAAATATTGCTTGTTTTGTATCAACGTGTACCTAAGTGGTTTTAGAGATTCCGTCAATAAATTACAATTTCAAATATTTTTTTTCAATGTTTTATAATTTTATCAAGATAATCAGGAATATTTACCAAAATGGACACCCAAATTTCTGAAATAGGTTCATTGCTATTTGTGGTATCATCCCCAAATCAACCAAATTGAACTTTTTCAGCGTTGCTTTCAAAACTATGTGATATGATATGTGAAATCATTAATTTTAATGATCCATTCTCCAAATAAATACTTACATTATACTATTGAAAATCCGTCTTGCGATTAATAATAGGAAAATGTTTGTCACGTATCTGCTGAAATTTTATTCTGATTTACATTCTGCTCATTTGAAAGAACCACATTTTTTAATGCTTCAAAATCTATTAGAAATCTCGTCTGGATTGGACACTTCCCAAACATTTTGTAACTAAAAATTGCTTGTTAGATTGTAATAAGAAGTAAAGTAAATTAAGCATAAATTGAGAGAATGGGGCAATTAAAATTAATTATTTAACTTCAACATCGTTGAATTGCCAGTTATGAGCTAATCGTCTCATCGTCTGAAATTGAAATGCAATGTCTGCTAGCGCAGCTTATAATAAGCATTCAATCATAACGCATAGTTTTGAAAGCCACGCTGAAGAATTTAAGGTAGTAGCTTACTTTGGTGATAATAGTAATGAACTTGTTTCGGAAATTGGGGTGTCTATTTTGGGCAATATTCTTGCTAACCTTGGTAAGATGCATAAAACACGCATTGAAAAATTAACTTTTAACTTAATTCACGGAATTTTATAAACCACATAGGCACACGTTGATGCAAGACAGGCGGAGTACACACCGGAGGGATGGAAGGGACGTGCAAATGGGAAAAAAATGATGGACAATAGTTATGGCTAAGGCTAACTCATATATATGTTTATACTGATGTATTGTTGGAAATGACTATGTTTTGTATTATGCAAACGTAAAATATTTATTTGAACGAGCATAATTTGATTTACTCTTGCGGTTAAACGAAATAAATAAATATAAATTCGAAGAACTAATATTTCGCAACTGTAGAAAAATTAGCCCAATTCGAAGAGCTTGTACAAAATGCTAGATATTTTAAGTAGGGCGAGAGTTAAGATTAATGAGGGGTGTCAAAATAAAAACAAAAAATAAAACTGACAAAGGAAATGTGTGGCTGTTAGGCTTAGTATTCGTATCAATAAATTTAAATAACGAGTTTCATTTCGATGCAGATAGGCTTGCCTTTAAATCATAGTAAAAATATCACTCATCATCAGCACAAGAATAAATCGACGAACTTACTAGTTAAGCTCTAAATTGGTGTTTCCGTGCATTTATGTCTGTCGGCCTGTATGATATTTCTCTGAAGTTCTCTCTTCAACAAATTTGTTGTCATTTATCACTGTGTAGGGCCAAAATTAACCACCTATTTGTAGCCAAATCCGTTAAATGGTTGTAACGGCAACACGTAACGGCTTAAAATTTTCAAATGACAAAAATGGTCTTAAAATACGTCATTCGTAGGCTTGTAGTATAGGTTTAAGTCCATTGGAATACATAAGGCTACCAATTGACCAATATAAATTAAAAATATGTATTTATTCATAAAATATAGTTTACTACAGAGCAAAGCTCCTTCCATATAACATTGATATGTAGTTATTTGTTGTTTAATTGTTGTGATAATATGTATAGTCAGCATGCCTGTTTTACAACTGCAACCAAACAATAGGCGTGTACGCAGGCGAAGTAATTCTCTTCCGATTACTTTCGAAATAACAACAAGAACACGAACACATGCATCTATCACTATTGTAGAGGTACCAGAGACAAATTCATTACTTATCTTAATTTTGAGCCGTGCAAGACTAAATATATACACTTATATGTATATAAGATTTAAATAATATGTTTCTCCTTAACTTTAACCCGGCACTGTCAGGATCAGGGTAGCAGGCAAACATGGGGTGAAAAATGTTTGAAATTTTCCCCTTTGCAACTTCTATTAAAATTCAAAGCAGCTGTTGGAATTTCTTTTGACCAATCAAACACAACTGGAGCAAAAATTGTCGTTCTTGGAAAGGTATCCCAAATTAAAATATTGCAAAACTCTCTAAATATTTGCATGCATCATTACTCATTACAAATTGCTAATGATGATATGCATACGATTTCCATAGACTGCACAGAATATTCTTATACATGGGATTGGACTGATTTTTAACATGCACCAGTTCAAAGAATGTGTCATGATGGCCATCTGGTTCAATAAATCCAACGAAATCGGAATTTACATAAACTTAATGAATCAGTTTGTTCGAATGACTCTCCGTGTATATTTTGCATTTTCTGAATTCAAAAATCCAGACAAGTTAAAGAACCTTATTTCTACAATTAAAGAGACATCATTCTACAAGGAAAAAATTTCTGCTAAGGTATTTTCAACGTTAAACTGGCATTAAAAATTTATAGAATTATATATAAATATTTTTTGTCAGTAATTGCTTTATTAATAGGACTTCGTACTAATAATCTTGGCTTATGGCGTCGCAGCCTTCACTACCGTTGGATACACAGTCCATAGAATGATTCATGATCCAATCACTTTCATTGAGGAAGCTGGAAATTCAATGATCAAGTTTTTCCTGACATGGAACTCAACAAATTACATGGAGGGTTCAAGTTTCAAAGTAGGCTTTGGCATTACAGTAGGAATGGGTCTGTCCCAAATCCTTGCCAACTTGGTTGGTAACTTCATCGAGCAAACAGCAAAGCTTAGCCTTTTCACTGGAGTAATCTCTTTGGCATCTTTTTGTGAAAACTTTACCTTCAAGAAGACCCCACCTGGGTTGGAAGCAGCTATCATTGCTGTGCCTGAAGCTTGTGGAAACCAATCGATCTTAAAACGATACGAGGAGTTAAAGCAAATTTCTAGAGCAATTAACAAAGCATTCTTCCCCATTCTCAGAATTATCTTGCTGGGAAGTTTGTTGATGTCTGCTTCTTTTATCGACATTTGCTTCAAAAAAGAAGAAAATGGAATAAAAAAGTTCCATTTTTTTGCTGAGCTTTTGATTGCATGCATTATGTACTACTTGGCGAATGAATGTGCTGGAACGGTACAGTATTACGTGTATTTAAGCAGCTCTCACTGTTCCTGATGCTGACATAAAATTATGGTTCTTTTCATTTTTCTAGGGCGAGCGGTTTCGTCGATGGATCTGTATCCCCAAGAACCGAGAGCAGTTGAAGTTTTCGCAATTAGACGTCATTCAGGAAGAGCTTACCCCCCAAACAGTTGGAATGGGAAAAGGAGCATTTTTCATTTACGATGCATTTTTGGTGACGGTACGTAAATTCTAAAAAATCTGCAATTTTTTTGAGTTAAAATATATTTAATCAGTTAGTAATTGAATAATAAATATTTAAAATTACCAATTACATGACACGTCAGTGCGCCAGTGCTGTGGCAGTGTACTTTTTAGGTATTGTTGAAACCCGACCAAAGCCTGAGGAGATTCATCCCTGCTACATTGTCCCACTTAATCTTACATCGTTCTGTGCTACAAACTGCAATCTCTCTGGTTAAAAAATCTTTAAACAGTACACGCACACTATTGACTTCACATAATTAGTTGAAGAATGCTGTTAGTTATTCAAAGAAGTATTATGTTTTATGAAAACAATATTACCATAAATTCTTCATGATCACTTAAATCACAAGTAAATTTTAGAGATGAAAATTCTTGTCTAGCGAAGATATACATTTACATATATATGACCTTTTAAAATATAAGTTTAAGTAACATTGTCTTGTTTATCTTATGCAATCTCACTCAATGCAATATTCTGCACCTCTCTCCTCATGCACATGTACACATTTAGAATACTTATAGCCTGATTGTACAGTGATTCAGAGCTTGGCATCTTTAATATTTCAAATATGAAACTAATGATTACCATAAATGTTTCAAAAATATATGAGCTGATATTCAGAGCTTTATGGATGAAGTTGCAAACTTGCTAAAAATAAGCTGTGATTACTGTGATATATGTATTACTATATGTTGCAGATTATACCATTACCTGAAGGTAGTACCTAAACAATAGTTATTGTAATTTATTGATACCTGTCAACACGGAATAAAATATAAAAATCTATCAATCTATAAGTACCCATTCTGTAAACATCGGCTATGTCAAATTCATACCTTATATCATAGATAATACTTGTCCTTACCGTGTTTACTATTTATCAAATATTTAACCTATGTCTGAGAACCTATATCTATAAAATATTGAAAGATGTATTTCACCACGTACTTAATATTGCATGTGTACTTATTTAGATATTATCATACATGGGATATATTGAATGTGTGTTTCTTTCTTGTAAATAGATCAATGAATCTTTTAGCGCATCATTAAACTAGTTACTAGTTCTGACTTGTTCTTTCCTAAAAGTAACTCGAGATATTTTGACAACTAACAACTTATTTTGCATGGCACATGTGGACAGAAACATGATGCTTCACATGACTAGAGCAAGAAGGCACAACAGGTGATAGCCAGATAGGCTTCTGAATTTCTGATGACAGGTGACGTCGATGTCACTTCAATAACTTGCATCAATTTGATCTTGTCCATTCATAAAATACCAGTCGCTGCATCGTCACCTTCAGCATCCGTTGTCATTCTGTAGGCTCTTCAGGATCTGACTTAAATTCTGGTGTTGTACTTGTACTTATAGAGTTGGAGAGCTGAAGTTAGTCAAAAATTTCCATATTAGAGATCTCATCTTTGAAAGGATGAAGCTCTCTCATCAAAGACAATTTATAAACTCACGTGATGCATCAATAATTCCTGATCAGTCACATTTACAGAAGCTGCTACCCTTCCAGTTATTTTTTCACTGTCTGGTATTCGATGGTAGACCCATCAACCTTAGCAAACAATTATTGTCCACATAATCACTGGAGAGGTGGGACTAATTGACTGATGGCGGTACAATTTGCGAAATTTCTTAGCTCATTATCATCGGAACAGCCCAGCTTCCTATAGAAAGCAGCATTCTTACGCCAAATTACTCAGAATCCCGTACGGGTTTGCCTTGAGGAGCCTGGAGACAAGGTAAAGAATGATACAAGTGGTGTCAAGGTGTTTAATTGTTTAACCTGGCCACGATTCAAAAAAATCATCGTTGTAGCTTTGTATTGTTATTTTCGTTATTTTGAGTAAAACCAACATTTGGACCCGAAATTCCGGACCTGTTAAATTATTTATGCTTATCAATGTTATTAATATGAAGATTAACAATCTATAGAATCCAATGAATTCATGCAAATCACAAAAGAATTCATCATGAGCCTTGAAAGTACAAGCAAAAATATCTGCTCCTGCCGAGATTCGAAGCCTGTGCAAATGAAGGATGCTTCGATGCTTTAGCCACTGCACCAAGAAGGCTTGCTCTGAATGCGATTAGAAATATGGAAACTTAAACTTAAGAGTAATTTGATGTGAAGGAAGAATGTATCTCATGCCAAGCCAAGATTTGCAGGTGAAATATCCGACGAGCAATTTGAATAATTACTAGAATATTTCTGGTTACTATTTACATTTCAAACTAGCCTTGAAAAATTTAATTTGAGAACTCCAATGCTATTTACACATGAACTATTATCAAACAAATTTTCTTAAAAGCTGCAATTTCTTTCATCCTCTTTTTCACATTTTTACGAATAAAATATCCTCCAGCTCCAATCGATGCGACAGCAGTTGCAGCTAAGAATGCCGGTCCAAGCATGACAAATCCTCCAAGAGCTCCAAAGGACTGTAAG
>JAHZNA010001862.1:0-11510 GCA_027743935.1 Sinodicranocentrus sp. ZH6
ACACACTTGATGAACATATGATTTCCATAAACAAATATAACATGCATAGATAAACAGAAGTAAACACGCCATGTTAGCAAAGAACGTATTTGAAACTCGCGCGTTGTAGTTTGGCATTATGGAACAGGGCTAGTGTATGCATAAATGTTGCTTGCCTAACTTCCATGAGGTAAAACATGGGCCTGGAAAAATTCCAGAAAGTTTAATTATTGCGCTGGAAAGTTAGTTTTACGGCAAACTGATGTCAGATTCTTTTTCAGTGTGATTTTTTATATTTAAATAGTATTTTAGTTAAGCTGGTTTTAGACTTCACTAAAAAAGGATCCCTTGTCAGTAAAACATCCAATCGGGTCGTTTCGTAAATTTCTGTTGGACCTTAGAACACAAATTCATGTTTAAAAAAGCGAATAAAATGTGCACAGACACACACACACACACGGCGCAGACGATTTCATAAGCTTGCACTTCAAACACTTTTGCGAGCTAATAAATATGACTGGTGTAGAGATTTGTTATGAGAAAATGAAAATATTGGAATTCGATTATTGAAAGATTTAAGTCAGATTTCTTCAATCACATCAAGGTTGAAATTGATTTAATCTTGTTTGATGCCGATATTGCCGATTGCCGATCACCAAAGAGGCTTTCATTTAAAAAAAAGGATTCTCATCATCTCACAACAACGATCTGACATCTGACAAGGTATTTGATAAACGTTTATTTCACATTGCCCACAATATGAGCACCTGTACTCTTATTAATTAATAGTGACTTGCGTTTGTGTTGTTGACAGTAAGTGAATGTACAGTCAGTAATGGAAAACAGCAGACAAACTGGAACGACAGCCGGATACGGTTTGTATCAAGGCCAAGGCCCCCAACTTTTAAAACGACAAAGTTTGTTAAAGGACAATGTTTACGAGTTGGCTGTTCTCCCCGAATGTACGGATAAAAAATGGAAAGATAGGGTTCTATTTGAAATCTGTGAGACAGTTGAGGAGGTAAGTTTGTTTACATTTAATACTGACACGATGATGGGGGATGTCAACATGACAGATGACAAACTTTTACGTGCATAATTTTAATTGCAATTGACACTTTCAACTATTTCAGTATGAAAAAATGGAAGAGGACATGAAGTATTTTTATTGCAACTTACGAAACTCGGATGACATGTTAATACCCTATGATTACCGCCCAAGGAACGGCGAATTAGCAGCGTATTATGGTGATGTAGTTGGAAAATTGCTTAGTAAACGGGTTCAACTTTTAAGTACTCCAATGCATCAGGTTCCCGGTTATGCTACAGTTGAAGTGAAATTCGTAGACTATGATTACGAAGCCGTTGTCGACTTCAAAGAAATTTATTTTCTTGATAGGAAATTTACAGAGTTGCCCGTACGATTTTGTGACGTGAAGCTGTACGAATTAACTTCATACACTGAGCAATTCCACTACCGAGATTTTATTAATAATACAATTATGTGGGGTGGTAAGCTGTCAGCCGAAGTTGTGGATTTAAATCAGGTGGTTGTATGGAATGATAAGTTTCCACGAGAAAAATTCCCTTTGGGTATTAACGGTTTCATTCTTGAAAATCTTATTAAGATAATGGGAGAGCCCAAGCTTCCATTTCCGGGCTTCTCAAGAGCTGGAGCAAAAATATTGCATGCTGATGATAAAGGGAATGTTTATTTGGTATTTCGTAGTGCAATTTTAGAACATTTGGACTCTCTATTGAAGCGTAGTCAGTCAACTGTAGTTACAGCTATTTCAAGAAGAAGAAAATATTACGATTCCTTGGTTGAAGAAGATATTTTGCTTGTGCCACGTTCAAGTACTGGACTATACGAACGAGCAGTTTGCCTAAATTCAGATTACAGTTCTGAGTCAATATTTGTAAAATTTATCGACTCCGGTGTGGAAAGTAACGTGGCAAAAAGTAATGTAATCCTTGCAAAAATAATTAATCCAGCGATAGCAATGCTCCCTCCTTTAGCAGTTAAAGCACATTTACAAAATGTTGTGCAATTAGACGTTGAAAAATTCATGAACACATTTGGTGTAAATTCCCATTTTTCAATTAGTACCGTTAATTCGTTGTCAGAAATTTATGGGGAGGATGTTATGCATGTGATACGAGTTATTCAGGAGCGACCTTTGCGAAATATTGTTTTGAACCAAAAAATTGGGAATGGGTATGGGAAATTAAGTATTGAAGGTTTTTTACATGACCATGCTGCAGCTAATCTTGTGTATGATAGTCGAATGAACCATTACAATTCCTCGATGTGCCTTGATTGGTACACGCTTATTCCGAGTGATCATCAAGTTGGACGAGGTATAAAAATGGTAGTACAGATTAATGATATTCCAAACTTTAACAGCTTGCCAACTTCGTTTCTTTACTTCGCCAGACCATTGTCGTTAGTACCAAAATTTTACAAGTTTGAGAAAGAAATTCAACTGGACGCTAATCGTTTTTGTTTCAAACCTATCGCATATGCTTTTCAAGCATATGATAGTGTTCTTGGTCAAAGCTACCTTATGTATCTTTGTTTCTCCGCAGTTTTAAACAAATTCGTTCGGTGTTTCGTATACCCGTGGCAGAACAGCAGCGATGAAAGTGATATTCGCGTGTATTGTATGGATTATGGAATATCAGAAAAGATTCGACATGACAAATTTATACGCTTTAGATCCCCGTTTGGCAGTCAGACCAGCTTACGGATGTAGGTTGAAAGTATTAAGTACGGCAAGACTTGAACCACTAGAACCGAACTCATGTTTAGAACAAACAGTAATTGCGAAACAAGTGTGTACGGACAAGTTAGGATGTATTATAATTGCGGAAATTGTCAATGATTAGGGGATTGTAGTGTCCGTTTCCGTTAATTTTGAAAAGCTTCGAGAGAAAGTCTATTCAATGTGACTTTGACTAATATGACAATTGTAATTTCTCGTGCCAATCTGTCAATTTTATTGTATACTTTATGCAGTAAAATTAGGCAGCATGTCTGTGAGTAAGCCTAATGCTTACTGCCATGTGTGTTTATTTCAAAATATATAATATGTTTTTTATTAAGTGACGGTCGAAAAGCTAGCTAAATACTTAATGGAAATGACCTATCAATAATCAGTAAACGGTAAATGTATTCAGAAAGTATTTTTTGACCGCAGTTTGAGTTTAAGTGTTGCTTTGTTTTAAAGCGTCATTTGTGACATCTATGAACGTTTCTATCAAATATTGAAAAATGGAGAGATAGCAAATTTTCTTTGTCCCTCCACCTTTGCCTTTGTGAGTACTTTTACCTCCACCAGATACTACTGGCCGGTGAAAGATGTAGTTAGCATTGTTAGCAATAAATTGTAATGGATATACAATATCTACAGAAAATACCTTGCGTTATTTTGGATCGTGAGAAAGACAATGACATTTAATTAATTTCTTCCCGGACGCACGAACTGTATGAACCCAACCCGAAGCCCAATTGCAGTTAATACCATACTCATACATTTTTTAGAAATGACTTTGTAATAGCTTCAGAAGTTTCAACAATGTGAACAATAAGCTCAATAGGACAACTACTTTTCCGGAGAAATGCGAAACCATAATTTTACATAGAAAATAAACTATGAATTACATAAGTAATAGCTACATACCTACATAATTGATGATTTGCACCTGAAGTCAAACAACACTTTGATGTATGATGTATGTAACATTAAAAACTAGGTACATAGGTATCGGAATGTTGAAACCCTTTGTCAGTTTAAACAATAAACAAAATACTTAACCAGACTTCAACAGTTATAAACTATAAATGCACGCTTTTATTTATAACAACATCGACTCTTGTATTTATATCATTTTGTATTTAACCCAGTCATGGGGGTAAAAATGCGGTTAAAATAGTGTGATTTAACAAAGAATCTAAACTTTGAATAAATTTAAAAATTAGCAAAGCTCGCGCATTTCAAGAAAGTTCTGTGTGCAACACAACCTGCCATTTGTTTGCAAGTGAATGTGTCTAATGTAACATAAAATTGAAGTACGTGTGACGCATCTTTTTTCTGACATTTTTACATACAAAGAAAAAAGGTTTGCGTTAGAATAAAGACGATTCGCTTGCTTTTTGTGGAGGAAATTACGCCTGAGCTGCTAGCTATGCTGTATCTAGTAACTCAACTTATAAATCAGGTCAATCGAACAGAGGCTCATGGTGAAATAAGGAGTGGGTGGTAATGCTCATCAGATCAAAAGCTTCTAGGGCTCCAGATCTTCAGGGTTTAGGCTTCTCCCATTCTAGAATTGTGGAAGCCACAGCCAAGTCATACACAATAGCCTGTAGTAAAATGCATATTCGTTCGTAAAGTGAAAAACTAGCTATGTGCGATTGTAATGTAGGAGTAAGAGTAAGACCCATGTTTGTGCGACTTGCGTTTTAGCTCAATTTTTTGGTCTTTTCTTTACTCCTCTTTCTCTCTCTTTTCCATGAGCAAGTGAAAAGGAATCCGTTCATATTCAAGTGAACGAGTGTCGGGGCTCATCATATGGCGGTATTTTCTCTTTCTTTCTTTAGTTCTTGTTTTAGTAGCGTTGCCACTCGGGAAACTTCGGATTATTGGCATTGGGCTTTGCACAAGAAGAAACTATGCCCGATCTCAAGAATTTGAAATACACACCTTCCATGATCTTCGCTTACATCTGTATTATAATCAGGATTGTATTTCTTTCCATCCCTTATTCCTTTCCTTCTCTTGGTTAATTTTTTTATTTTACAAACAGACATATATGTTGATGAACAACTAACTTTGCAGTTGATACTTGTTCATACTGAGAGCACTATTGGATCAGTTTGAACTAATTTATCACTTCAAAAGATTTTCACTTGCGAATAAACATACTAGACAGTGACATACAATGAACAATATTCGCTTGAGCCTTGTAATTTTATACCGAACATGGCAAATACATTATGATCGTTTGTATAATTTTCTGTGTCAATACAACACCAGTTATGAACTGCCTGTTTTTAACCATCAACTGCCGTGCAATAGACCATGCCTCGGTATTTCTATAGCTTTGTGTTCACTCACGACGATGTGCTCAGTTTAGAAAGCTATTCATTTTACTGTTTGTGTGTCTGCCTGTCCATGGTTTCTGAAAATTGAAAATCCTTGTAGCGAAAAGAACTAGCACAGTCACTTCAGACTTGGTGACACCTTATCGCTTGTCGCTTATGCTTTCCTTCAAGAATACCTATGCCGTTCAAGAATTGGGATGTGAGGGTATGGGAGTATCATCACTATCATCTGATGTACAATGATAGACATAGCATCGACGAATGCATATACCTGTAATTCACATTCTTTCTGATTACACCCCTCTTTTTATAGATATTATTATTTTAACGCAACATTAATTTTCGAAAAGTTTACTAATTTAAGTAAGACATCGATGGGATGAAAATGATCAAAAGTCGAATTCCTAATTATGAGAACTTTTTAGTTTCTTGCATTTTGTTCTCTATATCTGGTTTTATGGTTTATTCTTTGGTAGATGTAATGTGTATACATTCATACATCATCATCAATATCATCGTCATCAAAACCATGTCTCTTCAAAGTACATAAAGAGCCGGTTGAACTCACTCTTTCGTTCTGTTCTACTTTCTCTCGTTTACTTTCACTACCTTACATTCATTTTAATACCACTACGGCTATTCACTAAAGTTGAGTTAGAAAATCTTGGTCTAGTCTTATTCTTTTTCTGAGCATCACTTTGCTTCTGGATGAAAATGTGTGTCAGACCAGACAGCAGGCTAGATACATGGAAGGCGGGTATGATACGAGAGAAGCTCGGAAGCACATCGTTGTTTCCCCGAACGCGGATTCCGAATCTTCGCAAGTTTTTTTTTCTCTCTCTCACGCTCTTACTTGCTCTCCTTTCTCTCTGAATGTTTTCATAATATGCTGGTCGAAGGGTATTATTTCCACTTACAGCGTCACTTTTTCACTGTGCAGCACTCATAGGTATGCCCATGGATGCAATCTTGGTTAAAGGAAACTGAAGGGATGTGTTAGACTTAAGCATAGTTTTCTGAGCATGAAGACTTTCATCGACCGAGGAGCACCAGCCAACCGCACAGCACTCAGAAGAGAGAAGCTGAGGGTCCAATCCAAGTTGATAAAGTACATACATAGATGCTCTTTGCCAACTACACTCTTCCACAATCCGAACCCGAATCAGACGGACTGACTGTTGGTTGGTTGGACTGGTAACGTTGGTTTGAATGGGTTGCCTGCTTTGCTTGTGGGTGAAGGATTGTAAGAGTTGGTTCAAGTTTTTGGTTCCGGATTGTTGGATTTGGAAGTTTTAAATTTATAGAAATCAACGGAAACAGAGCGAATTAAAATTTACTCGCTTTTTATTTTCCTCTTCGTGATTTCTTCGCCGTTTGTTTTCCGTTTAGCTCTACTCTATGTATATATTGTGTTATTACTTCAAATGTTCCTGCTCATCAGTTGTACGACAAGGCAAGGGTAATAAGAAGTACGAGTTGGAAGTTGAGTGTTAGAGTTGATGGAGGTAAAGTGTTATTTTTATTTTTGAAAAATCCCTTAAAGTTCAGTCTCGTTTCCTCGGGGGTGTGGGTTACCAAAGAGCGGCCCTTATAGTGATAGAAATGATGGCTTACAAATAAGGGGAAAAGAAGAATCTTAGCAAAAATGGGATGTATTCGATGAAACTTAGTTTCAACGGGAGGAATACCCCCAGTTGTGAAAATTTGCCTTCGAGCCATTAACAATGGCGAGTTTCAATTTTGGTGTGTTTGCAACCCGTTTGAGGTTGATACTGAGTCACGGAGTGAAATCCGTTCTTATTTGTGAAAACCAGTGAGCCGATTGTCAGCTTGTTTTCCTTTCTTTTTTTATCATCGTCCTTCTCAGAGTTGCCTCGGTGAGCTCCTGTCCAGTCCAAATATATAGGTCAGGTCAGGCCAGGACTCCCTAGGTCAACATTCTAACTGGAGATGTCGTCATGTCAAGAGAGGTATGTCCTTGAGATCTTTGCTTTTCTTTGACTACAATCCTATCAATCTTATATTAGTGTATTCATTTGAAAATCGTATTTTCACTCTAGGAAGAAGTAAAACATATAGTAATAGATACATAAACAATAAAAGAACCCACTATTACAGCCTTTTCATTTCCAATGTGCAAATGAGGATACTCCTTTGCTACAGTTTTAGTAAATTGCAAATGTTACATATATCAAACATGTGCTTTTACTCACTCAGAAATGCGGACAAACACATTTTTGGTAAATGTTAAAAGAAGCATATCATCATCCTGCAACTCTCTGTATAGGATATCACATTAAGCTTAACCTTTTGTCAAATATGCAAAGCAGATTCACGAAACACTACTTCCTGGAAGTTTCTATAGACTGGATATAATGTGAACTAGGAGTAGGTACTTTAACGTTGCTTCTTTTCTCGTATGTCAGCATGTGTTGTGTATCTCTATGACCAGCCATGGACGTTTGTAAGGGTTCGTACAAAATTTTTATTGATCCATTAGAAGAACCAAAGTGTGTGGTAGTAGTATATTGTTATATTATAACCGTCGAAGCTGAACTCCTACGACCACGGTATGAAGTAGTGGCAGCGACCGTTGCTTATTCGTACGTTGATATCTTTTAGATAGAGTAAAATGTTGTATTATCACATGTACAGTATCTATGTTTATGTAATAACAACACATAATATAGGTATAGGTACATATAGTTCTATGGACTGTAAGGGCTTCTGTAAGCTTATAACCTTAAACACAGCAAGCACTTACTTGGGTCTCGTATTGTGTAGCTATTACCTTAGCTATTGCTCAGGAAGGAAAGCCTTTTGAATCAGACTAAATGCAAAACTTTAGCACTTCATCTTTCAACTTTCATTTTTATAGATAAGAAGCTCTTTCTCGAAACTAACTCTATTAGTTATTTATTCCGAATTTCTTGAGCTACGTCCACACTACTATCTACTAACGGTTACAGAAATTTAAGTAAAACTAATACTTTCTTTGTACAGATGCTCCCTATCAGCGATTCGCGTAAAAGTAATGACTATTTTACATTATGGCACGTGATGAAAGAGCTGAAAACGTTGAATACCAAAATCTCAAATCAGCACTGATTTTTACTCTAGATGTAGAAAATGTTTTTTCCCTAAGACCTGCAGTTTTCGTTAGTCTTTAAATACAATCATTTTTAACTCTTCGAGATTTAGATTTAAATGCAAAATGTATTATCCCAAATACTCACTGCAAACAGTAAGCATAATTAGAATGTCCAATAATCAGTTGTAGATCATTTTGGTGTAATGGAATTGCTATTAAAGCAATTCGTAATTTTTAAGCGTTTTGCATAGTACGAGTTCTATTCAAGGTACTATATTATAAATCGGGCAGTTCTTATCGGACACGTATTGAATAAAATAAAACTTGTTTCACAGACATCTCGCGCAAGACGACCCTTTAAGGTTTGGGATAGCTCAAGAGCGACAAGAAAAGCTTTAGTAGTTTCATCGTTAGAGGAACTTATTGTACGAGGTAAGTTACCAGAAAAACCCAGTCTAGCTTTTGTAGTTACATTTTTTAATAGCAGATGTGAAAATTCACGTCTTCTTTCACGATCCAAATCGAAAACATCGGTAGTTCCGAAGTTGGATTCTGTATTGACACTTTTGGTCATAACTCGCAATATTGAACTTTTTAGGTCGTGAGAAACTCGGCGTTGGTGTGACTGAGAATGTACGAGCAGTACTGGAAACAGATGGGACGCAGGTGGATGATTCAGAGTACTTTCGATCACTGCCAGATAACACTGTCTTCCTCCTCCTACGTCCCGGAGAACGTTGGTGCCCTGCTGGGGTCGATGTCATCCGGGCAGGTGTGAAGAATCTCTTTACATTTTACTTTACTCCTTGTTGTATGTATGCTTAATTTAAAAGGAGTATATATTCGAATGGGCAACTGCATAGTCATAGTCATCAATGACCTGATACTCATATAATACCATGGTGGTACGGGCAAATTGCGAACCCCCATCTCACATCATCACTGTTGACTTTGACAATTACGAACACAAGTGATTCATAATTACATTTTCCGTGATTTTTGAGTGGAAATTTTCCATGCCAGAACTCACGATGCTGTACGCGATCACAGTGCTCTCGTTAATCATCATACCATGAAGTAGTATTGCGTGCAAATAGGCGTTATGAATGAATAGAAGCAATTGAAATGAAATCTGAATAAGCGTGCAAAAGCACTCGACGTTTGTCAAAATGCTGTTAGCCGCAACGCTCAGGATTGAAAATATTTATTGATGTTGTTATTGAGAATAGTAGACATCGAGCACTTTCGATTAAAAAGAGCGCAAACTTTGTACGAAATAGCTTTCACATTTAACTATTGTGTAAAGATATAGCTCATATGCATATGGATTCAAAAAGTTTTCAAACTTTAACTTACTTAGTTGCAGATGGTTATGTATAACATCCCACCTTCCATAAACTCAACTGCGACGGGTATGTAAATTGTGTGCTTTCACCCGCGTTACAAAAGTATACTGTTGGACTTAGGTATATAGGACTGTGTAATATCTGATTGGAGTATGTTGAATGCGGTACATATAGATCTCGTATCATCGGTATAAAGACCAGCTGAAAAGCAAAGTCATACAACTATATCTGCTCATCCATCCGTTACTAGACTTCAGTATCGGGAAAGTTGTCGAATTACTTTTTCCACAATCATCACTGATGTTCTGAGAGTTTCAGATTTTGTTCCTTTCCCAATCCTTATGTTTGTAATAATGTACTTAACCTAAACTTACTAGTAATATATGCAGCTTATATTTTTTCTTTTCTCATATCCAATCACTTTTGTTAATTTAGTTCTTTCGGTTACAGTTAGTCGAGGGCACTAACGCTTATCATGAGACGCTTCACTTAATTTAACCTAAAAAAAATAGCTAATGAGCTATTTAAAGAAACTAATCGCAGCATATTACTCAGTTTAGCATTTAGAAACTATTCAGAACCATTTTAGACTGCTTTTATATTGTTTTACATCACGTGATTAATGAGATTTAAAATTTAAAAAACAAGCTTCTGACAGAGAACAATAATTATAATTGTCAAAATTATCAATTGCTAGTAGACGAATGTATCTAGTTGAGCTTACCGGATCCTAATTACCATGACCGATGATAAGTTCAGATGAAAAAGTGTTGCGTTGCCTAGTATAGTGTTTTGTACCTTTTAGGTTTGTAGCTCTCAGATAAATTGATAGTACTAGATAGATTTGATGAGGTACTATGCCGTGCCTGAATAGTGATTAGAATAGAGGTATCTTGAGACGCAGGTTTGACACCAACCTTGAGTTATGTATGGAGTAGCTATTTAAATTTAAAGTAGGTTGGAAAAGTAGGAAAGAAAGTCGCAAACAAGTCACAAGGGTGATAATGGTGATACATTTTCTATGATCGTTGTTTATATTATAATTTATTATATATATTTCAATAATATCTAAAAGAAGGGTAACCAATTGCGTACTGCGACTGATACTTCTAACACGTGAATAAAGAATTATCTTATCTCATCTTATCTGCGCTATAATTGACTAGCAGATCATAAAAATTCCCTAGAAGGCATGCATAGTCAAGAAATTAATATGTGCTATTTAAGAAATCCGTCAGTATTGTATCGATGATCACACTATAACTATGAAGGATATTTTAAGGTCATAGTTCCTTATGCGGGTAGTGTTGTTATTACATGTTGAATAGGCAGAGCTAGTAAGATGGAAGCTGCTGATATGTGGGTGGATGGATGAAGTATATATAGCCTGGAGGGATATGTGTTGTGCTGATGTATTAACCAAAAGTAGAGGAAAAACTAAGACGCGTAAAAGTTTGTGTTGTTTCCAGGAAAGCTGGAACAGACGTCATAAAATTTATTAATTGAAGCTCACTTTGCTTTCAGCATACGTACCTATGTATAAAACACCCGTTAATAAAGATTGCCGTCCTTGTTTTTTTTCTTGAGTTTGGAAAGTACATTCGCAAGAAAAAGTTAAATGAGGATGTACCTTCAATAAGGCTACATACCAGCCTACGCCTACAAAACAAACCATACCATTAGTGCATCGCAAATTACAATATTAATAGTACTTACTTCGCTTCACTTATATGCATTTTAAGCTACGAATTTTTTAGTGTTTTTTTGCATGAAAGTGCAAGACACACTAAAACCTCGAGACAATTTCTTAAAAATCTTTCAACGACAACTTTGAACTTCCACCTATCTTGTAAACTCTTCAGTTAGGAGATATATGGTTTCCATTAGTATTACAAATTAAAAGTGGCCTGATTTTGCATCCTTTGAGCAAAAGTCGCTGGACTTAGTTTGGTATAAGTATCCTTTTCGTATATACATAAATTCTAAT
>JAHZNA010001863.1:0-58340 GCA_027743935.1 Sinodicranocentrus sp. ZH6
GGGTACTTGGGTGCGGAAAGTGGCCAATTTTTGAACGGATTCGTATTCCTCGCATTAATCTTCACCTTTATACAAATTTTTAGCCAAAAAGCTTTTAGGTGGCCATTTGGGACCTCAGGTCCAACACGTCTGCGTATACAGTTAAGGTAAATAAAAACTACCAACAGTTTTGATTAGTGCTGTATATTAGCTTCATTTTGATGTATCACATGCTATATCTAGCTGTATAATTACGAATTTCAAATTTAAAAACAACGTGACCTTTGACCCCACTTCAAAAACTGTTACCAGTTTTGATTAGTGCTGTGTATTAACTTCATTTTGATGCATCACATGCTATATCTAGCTGTATAATTACGAATTTCAATTTTAAAAACAACATGACCTTTGACCCCACTTCGAAAACTGTTACCATTTTTGAGTATTGCTGTTAAGTTCGGGAGTTGGGGAAGTTCGAAGACATTGCAACTCTTCTAACAATTTTACAATGTTCAAAGTAAGTAAACAGATAACATAACTAAATATGTTTTATGAATTATTTATATAAAGTAGGCTTCAGTTGTGATCGGGCTTCGGATTTTTGCCGAAATTTTTGTTCACCAAACTCCCATTGAATGAAATGCACGAGCAGTTAACTAATTCATTCGGTGATGGCAATTCCCCATTTTAAAGCATTACGCAGCCACAAAATTCATTCCAACATAACAGCTAATACCCCGATGTTCGGCAGTTACTTTCCCTTAATGAATCGCTAGAACCGTTTTTCCTTTTATTAAGGTCAGTCTGTGTCCTAGATCTATAATCTATACCGTTCTTTCTAAAAATGTGTTTTGCCAATCAATACTAAATCTTAACACCTATTTCTTTTGAGCCAATTTCGTTAAAACTTTTTAACGGTAAAATTATTGACGGTCTCAAGTTATATGAAATACAACATTACCGTGTAATATATCATTCCAGAAAGCTAATCAATAGTTAAGTTGATTGGTGTATTTAGTTTGTTGGTATGAGCTACCGGTGGACCGTCATAACATTCGAAATGTTTAAATACTTATTCATTTATCATAATAGGGTTCATAACCAGTGTTTTCACCAATCAAAATAAGGGATAAAACTGTTGTTGTTGTTTCCTGTTGGAGAAAATCTTCAAAACCGCCCTAACGGTAAATCTAAAGGTGAAGTGAGGGTCATAGAATTTATAACAATGTGTAGGAAAAAGTTAATTCTTGACCGTGAGGCAATATTTGTATAATTTAATATTTTTTGACAACTGGCTTGTTTATTTGGGGAATTTTTATTTCTGATCGAATTCTTGTTCAGCCACTGTGCTTCTTCCGTCTTAAAGTAGGGAGACCAATTACATTTATTGTAACTGATGCTTTTTAACACGCTAATAAAGGATTATCTTATCTTATCTAACTGTAGAGAATTTACAAATCATCTTATGCAACCAAGATTCCTCATTAGAAAAGTATTCGAAAGTTGAGTCGTTTGGTGTCGTTTGTTAGTAAGTAGAAATAAGTCCCCCCCTAGACCAATATAACGGTCAATATGTGTCAAACTTGTTTATCGTAAACGAATGCATATTTGTAAATCGTGTTTTCACAAATCTACCTCTCTTTCATTCAAAACTCATAATAATTAATTAATTATACGTATCTTGCAATTTTAGAGTAATGATCGTTCCATCCAATGCATATATATTCACATGATTTTGCTATTTTGCTTTGTTTCACTACTGAATCGCATGGATTCGGAACCCTCTGAATTCTCATCGCGTAACTTCGCTCCATCCATTAGGTTACCAATTTCCTCCGATAGGAAGCTCTCAGGGATACAGTAGCATTTTGAAAGTTCGAAATAAAAATAAAATCTCGAATCTATGATGGCAGTATTTTAGGTTTTATTCAGAGGAGAGGACTGCCATGTTTTTTTCTCATTGTTGACCATCGGCCTCCGGTTGAAAAAAGTTGGAAATGGGTTGGAGTGGCTAAGCAACCGACAATTAGATGATTGTTTTCACATTCTTAGTTCATTAAACGTCTGCTGCTTATATATTTTGCATGCATGGATTTTGTCAGTAAAATGGAAGCACTATATAAAGTATGTGGGGAAAGCATGCAAAATTATCAAGTAAATTGCAGTGTAGCAATGAATTTTTCGATTCTCAATAAACTGTTCTCAATCATCATTTCACAAGTTTCAACAGGTAAGTAATTTTCCTATGGTTAAGTCGGACGGAAGGCTGTGCATGTATAGAGGAAAATAAGATTTGCGTTTGCGTGAAATCCAAATCCTAGTCTAGAGATGAGATGATGCATACCACACAGAAGCTTGGATGAGCCATGAGCCCTTTCCATTTGTTCATGTATTGTTACCTATAGTAGCTACAGTTTAAAATTTTGCATAAAAGTGATAAGTTAAAAGTTCATGAGAATAGTAGAATTCATGACATATGTATATTTATGTTATGTGTAATGTGAAGCTACAAAGGAAAAGTTTGCATATTTATGCAAATTAGCTGCTTTTCCTAGATGTCCTTAATGCGTATTGCTTTTATCAGATTCACTCAGTTTGAAATTATTCCTTTATATCCTCTTCTCCAGCTGCTATTTAATACCAAACTGGTATTTTGATTTCATTTCATGCGAATCCCAGCCTGTTGACATTGTGACATTTGCTTGCACCCTATTCGTGTCAAAATTGTTGAAATCATTTTTCCTTTGCATTGTCAAGTAAATTTTTAGGTGTGAGTTTTTACTTTTTAAGGAAAGAAACAAATTTTTTCCCTTATAAAAAATCCGCCGTTGCCCACTACTTTTATTGACTCTCATCAAGGAAGGGAAGGGCTCCTGCCTCGTTAAAAACACCAGGTGCACCTCTCAACTTTCCGCTCCCTTTGAAAAGGCACAGTAACGGCTTCTGGTAAGTCGCATCTGATTTTTTTTAGTTTGAAAGGGCTCGTGTTGAAGAACTATGAATAGCATAAGATGTTGACGATTCTTTTTTTCTCTTTCTGAAAAAGTACTTCATCCTTCAGAGAGGATGTACATAATAAGAACTTGTGTTGTACTTACGCATTACATTATGAGAGCATAATACAATTTTCCTTCTCTGATCCTTCCAGATTTTTATAACTTTTTACGAAATAAGCCCAAAATATAGGATCACAGGTTTCGTTTCCTCAGTTAACCTTTTCTTGTGAGGCAAAGCAATGGAAAGAAACAACTTAAGACTTTTATAGCCCTTTTTTCTACTTAAAGTAGCATATATAAAATGGTCTTATAACTTGCGCTCATGAAATATTCTTAGGTTTCTTATTGTTCCTCTTTTTAAAGGAAAATCCTTTAAAAGGGAGTTCGTCTCACACTCTCCAGTTGTTATGAAAGGCTTGCCGTTTGATCCTTTGCTTACGGTTTTTTGTGTAAGAATTTATGTAACTCTAAAAGAAAATATCTTCAGTGGTTCCAACTCGCTTATATGGCTCCTTTTTTAGTTTTTGTAATAGTTCCACCACCACCACTTCTCTTCCATCTATTCTTATTCTTCCCTTATTGTTGGCACATAAGGAGATGACGATGTGTGTGTGTTCGTTCGTTCGTGGTCACGTCTTTTTTATGAATGGAAACCGTAATGATGGTAGTGGTTCGTGGGTTATATTTATAGAACGGATAACGTAGGTGAACGGTTTTTTAGCTTTTTTAGAGACAGGGACAGAAGCGGTTCTTGTTGTAAAATGATTATCATCATCATCATCGTTGTCCTCCCTATTATCATCATCAATATCAGAGTTAGCGACACGCGCCCCCACAACCATTTACAGCACTTCTTATTTGTTACTTTCACGCAAGCACTTTTCTTTCCGTATTTTTTCAACGAGGGTAATATAATTTATTGTGTACTTTTTTAAGCTCTTTTACTGACTCTCTTACCACTTTTTTTTAGAATGAAAGGGTGTTAAATCCTTTATGACCATAAAGTGGTGGTGCTAAATGCGCCTTGGTTGAAATCTGATATATATGCTGTAACTGATCTCGACAAATTTGTCACTCTATTACTGAATTTCTGGAGGGGAATGTTTAGAAAGCACACTTGAAATTTTTTACAGTCTCTTATACAGAAAGGATTAAACTAAAAGGCACACTTACGATTATTGTAGCCAATCTAGCCGTTAAATTGACAGTATTTGGAAATGAGTTCCCTGCCTTCTTTCAATTTGAGTGCTGCGAAAGGTCTAATAAGATTGATGAGACACAGGGTTGCACTTTTCTTCTTTAGCATATCAGTCACTCGCTGTCAATCTGTTCGGATGGGGTACATACATACAACTGAGCTATTCAACATAAAGATTGCCACCATTTCGATTAGTACAAAAATATTTTCTTACGACGCATTGCACACTTTTTGAAGTACAATATACATGAAAAATAATTATTTCGAAATCCTATATTGCAACGATTTCTGTACAATTCGGGCAATCAGTGCACTTCCGGCAAGGAAGGATGGATGTAAGCTTCAATGAAAATACAATTTCCTCATGATCATCCATGAATTCATGCTATAACGAATGTTGAGTCCGTTGAATGTACTATGATCAAACAAAAAATCTTTGCATGTGCAACATACTTGGCTACACTTGCCATAATGCATATTTCCAAAAAATGATAAACGATTTTGACAAGAGTTTTTAGACTACGCATAATCAGGGCACCCATCATGTTACACAGAGACAACAGGCGACAGCATCATTCCCCTAATGAGCTATTACGAAAAATCCCTAGAGTAGCACAGAACTAGTCATAACTAGAACAATATAATTCGACGAGTGCAATGCAGTGGTGGCCATGTATTCAGATTTTGAGCAATTGTCAAAGTGTTAACACTTGCACGCAACGAAAAAATAACATCTCCTGGAATGAGCGTCTAGGGAATCCATCGGACCCTTTGAAAGTAAACCAGTAAAAATCATTTATTCGTGAATGGATTATAAAAAAGTATGAAAAACAGCCTGGTTCATGATTTTTGATAGATTCGCTCCAAAGTATATAGATTCTGATGAAACTCCAAATATCTTCCATCACATCTGAGGCGTTGGCATATCATCTTTTTTACATCTTTTTTCAATAAAGTAAGGCAATTTGAAGGTTTTTGAGCTTTATAGTTTGAGCATTATGTAAGGACCAACGAACAAGAGCCCTTTCATTATCCTTCCTCATTTCCATAATGGTGGGAAAACGGAAAGGAAGAGGAAACTATGAACAAGTCTGACTGAGGTTTAATCTGCCAGTAGAAAATACATATCTTGGTTACGTCTGCAATGTAAATGCTTGATAAACATTTCATATATTCATTATTGTAACCTTACGATTATGCCATAAACAGGAAAACGCTCACTTCATTTTACATTACATTCAAAAAAAATCCCTTTGAGCCTCATTATTAGACCGGGATCGGGATGTAGACTTTATATTTATTATTTCTTCGGCTTAACTGGCATAGGCTACCAGTGCGCAGTGCACAGTCAGTAGTAAAATTCTAAATGACAGATCAACCGAAATGCATTTCATTCGTTTTGCCATGCTTCAGACTCGAACATTCCGTTTATACTAGAAGGAAAGGGATTACAGAGGTTTCTTTTTCTTTTTGGTTTACGAAAATGTGGAATTTGTTTCAACGACATGTTCTTTCCTTGTCTTTCCTGCCTCCGCTCCATAAAAGCAAATCTGCTCTTCTTTGCTCATGTCACAAAATCTTCTGTGAATCTCTGTAAATAAAACATAAAGAAAGAAATTGAAGTTGTCACAGCATCATTTTTACTGGAATAATCTAAAGATTTCTCCAACGGTAAAAACTATAAGTGGAATAGAGTATGCGTAAAAATGTTTTACGACAGTTTTACATATGAGCACAATATAATTTTTCCTTAAATGAGTGAATTTTCCATTTTGATTCTCCTTTCAATTCAACTTTTCTCAATTAACTTTTTGACAGTTCATCTAATACAAAAATTCTTTTGTGTCAAGCCTACCTTTAAAGTTTAAACAAGTGACCATGTCAATTTTAATTAGGTATCGAACATTCATCTTGATCTGATCCTATTTTCGGAAACGTTCACATGCCAGTCAAATTCGGATTTGCATTGACAAGTCAATATTATTTTTTTGTTTCAGAACATAAAACCTCGGGAAACCAAACCCCTGTTTCAAATTCGTAGCATATTCCTTGGCTTAAGAGTTTATTCAATCCCTCACACATCTGACAGTTGACACTTGTAAAAACTCATAAAAACTAATAGCTACATTTTTGTTCTCGATATCTGGTCAGTTCATTCATCCAGAACATACACATTATACTGAATATTCAGTGACTCATATGAAAAATCATTCCATTTTATATCAAACACCATACTCTCTGACTGTCTCATCTTCTGCATGACTTGAGTTGAAAAGGGTTCCTTTACAATGCACGGGAGAGGAAGAGAGAAAAAATGCATAATATTCTACAATAAAAATCGGGATGGGCCATTTGTCCAAGAGAAAAAAGGATCGAGACAAAAAATACTTTGTTTTATTCCCATAAAAATCCCCCAAAAAGTATCCTTCAAGAGAAATCCTGCATTCTCGTCAGAAGGACCACTCACAAAGCTGATGATGCATAGTTATTGCTATTTCTATAAGGGACACACTATTTCTAAACTTATCGTTCCGCATACGTACATTTTTTATAAAAAAAATAAGAGGAAGAGCAATAGCAGTTTTCACAGCTTACGTACATCCGTACAGCCATATAGAGGGACAAGGATGAATACGTTATGGTGATGAGGATACTACTCCCGGATGCCTTTCCCTATGATAATTTTTATTGCGAAGAGCAGTGAAAAAGAGAGAAAAATTGTCCCATCCCCTTAATTTGCGTGTCCAGCAATAAATAATGTTTGCTTCGCACTGTCAAAAGCAAAAATTGAAAGCCAACCCTCGCCTTGTGTTTCCCTTTTAGCATACTTTATTTTTATTGTATGAAGGCAATACTGGTGGTGGTAGTGGTGGTGGTGATCGTTCCTCTATATACAGCTTCCAAGATATCAACCAAGTGGGAATTGAGGAAGCGAGACAAATTCTTCTTTTTTGTATTGTATCCCGTGTTTTCTCTTTTTTTCGTCCCACTGACTACTACACTAGTAACTATGGTGGGACTCTCTTTGGGTGATGAGGACATTGACAAGAATGACAACGTTTTATTTATTTCACGATGATGGCCACCATTGTCATGGTCATTACCATAATGTTCTAAAAGAGCTTTCATCGCCCTTGTCCTTCCATTGTAAGTTTGCTGAGTTTTTTTACAAGATGATCACATCTATAATGATAATGGTCATGTATGCTATGCATATAGAGACGACAAAGTGTCTGCAAAAATACTTGTCCTCTGATCGGGGTAGGTAGGGAAGAGAAGAATACAAAACCCAAAGCCCTTTCTTTTCTGCTGTAGAACTAACTGTTTCCTGCTTCCTTCCTATATGATTACTATTCTGGAAATGATAATTAGCAGTACAGCGTACACTACAGTGTTTACTGGGTTGTTTTATGTTTATTTTTTTTTCAAATGAGCCCCACACTCCAATTTTTGTATGGTAGTCACGAATATTGAGGTTTTGTTCTGCTAAAACACTAATGATTCTCTGATGAAGGAGAATGGGGAAGGTAACTGTATCAAGTAGTCAATGGTATATATTGCCTACCTCTTTTTTCGTATGATATTTTAAGAGCGACCGATTACTTTCTCATTTGCATGTATTATAATATTCTGTTATTCCAACTAGGTATGGAGTATGAATTCTATTTTGGAGGAAAATATTGTTTAAGGAATAAGCATTGGGTGAAGTCGTCTTTACAGTGTAATTTAGAGGAACTATGTCGGTATAAGAGGAATTGGGAAGCACAAAGAGTTTTTTAAGCAGTTTTAAAAAAATATTTTCAAGTCTTTATGGATAGTAATAGTAGTAACTCAAGTACATAAGTTGTGAGTATGACCTCCCATTCTTTTCAAAATGTGATTCAAAATTCAAATGAAACCTCTCGCTGTGTATTTCTGTCCTTTTCAACCCTAAACTGACAAACTGACGTTTTACTTGCGAATTGAATGCTAAATTGGATTTCGATAATTTTTAGAGCCGTATTAGTCCATATTGAGAATGGGTAGGCGCTGGTTGATATGTTTGCATCGTAAAAACAAATCTGCATGTCTTTTGTAGAAGAGATGTTTATGTAAAGTGAAGGAACATTTTTGAAGAAGGGTACATGAAACGGTACCGTAGTGTCATACGGCATTCAGATCCAGAAAAAAACAGGTAGGTAGTAAAATAGATAAGTTGGAATTTTTAGTCATTTAGGAGAAGGCAGAGTTAAGTATGCTTGCAGAGTTGACAGTTACTTCAGTTATGCATTTATGTCAGCGATGCTATATGCTTGCATGCAAATCAATTTCGTCTTTAACAACTAAATCTGTATTATGGAGGGTTAACAAACCATCAAAGCTAGAGCTAAACCGTGTTTCACTCAAAGCACGTACGCTTACAAATTAAGTTTAAATCTATTCTAGAAAGCAGTAGCCAGCTCATCACGTTCATTTGATGTCATTTTCTTCATTGGATCACATAAAAATTAATCAGTTAGGAAGAAGCTGTTTAAACGTGACTCATCTGAAGAACTGAATAATCAGTTTTCCAGGAAGTGCTTTTAACAGTCGCTTTCATTCAGAGTAATAAAACCGTTAGAACCCTGCCAAACTGTTTTAAAATCCAAGCCTGATCCGAGAGCTTCCTTGAATAATTACATATTCAGAGCAAGGAGAGGATTGAGGTAAGCTGAGAAGTTTTAATTTGAGTAGCAACGCAATTATCTCCAATATATATGCATCTTTCCTAATTTACACTCTTTAAGCAGTACACGAGTGAGTACAGCTGGTGCTCTCACGCTAATTAATCGTGCACTGCATAGAAATTTTTATGTACATTAATTTACTGTCAGATATTGTGTAGTTTGTCGGGTACAGTGTATCCTAAGCGGTGGGATTCCCAGCTGCACAAATTCCTGGAAGTAATTTTCCATGTTTTGCTTGATAATACTTGTTGTCAGTATTCTGAGCAGTGGAGTTGTTGGCTGGCAGTTTCAGTTTCATTGATAAAGTATTTTTTATTGATTTATTTATTTCGTACAATATATTAACGGTTAAAACAGTATTTTTTTCTCATTTTCTCCATCCGCATCCTTGTTATCATTCTCTTTGTTACTTATCGCTACGCCAGCCGAAATTTAAGGCCATTTTTATGGCCTGATTGGTACGCATTGATTGAAGGAAGTAACTAACCAGTTGCTGTAAATTTTAAGACTAATTTCATTATTGAAAAACAAAAGTCCTTGGCCTTGTCATAGAAGGTGGGATTCATTTCCTAGGAATGAGTTGTAATATCACTGTAGAGCATCCAGTCGGTATAATTGAATGTTTTGCCGTTTTATGTTGTAGCAAGCTAATAAAACTTTTTTTATGGTTGGGATAGTCAATAAGAAAGAAAGTTGTATTGAAACAATGGCTTTCGTTTTCTTGCTTATTTACTAATTTACTATCTTCTACAAAATGACAAAATGTGTTCTTTTTGTTTTAAATACATGTTTTTCCCTTGTGAAATGCATGCAGCAAGTATGATAAATCTGTCAAGCTAGGTTTGGAAAATTTCTAGAACTATGCTGAATGTTTCAGTTAACTCACGATCAAATTGTCAGTATAAGTTCGAAGCTCGAGACATGAATTATTCTTGTTGTTACAAATTATTCAAAATGAAACCTTCTACTACAGCACAAACAATGAACAAAAGTTTCATTAGCTTTGTTTTAAACGGGCATTTATTCATTATGTAACTTCCAGCATCTTTTCCATTTTCCATTGAATTATACATTGGAGAGAGTTTACTTGTTCAGTCAGTGCTCCCAGATTCCTTTTTCGATTTATTACGCTGTTTTGGACGCATCACGCGATGCCCTTGACCAAAATCTCTACTTTTTCTCTAGAGTAGCTCACGTAATACTGGCAAGCAACACTCATAAGGTAAACAATATGCATTTTCTTGCATAGCAATGCCTTATTGTGAGGATCAAGGTTGTGTATTTAAAGCAAATCACAAAACTAGAAATGATGCTGTAAAGTCTGTCCCAACTCAACCATTATTATCTCAGATTCCTTTTTCCCCATTCAACTAGACGTAACATTATGCACAAATATGTGTCAGTATTGCTCGTTTTCATTGTCAATGTCAGGGGCAAGGGAAAATGAACGAGCTCAATCCAATCCAACAAGTCGCCTGTTTTCTGGAGCATTATTATTTTTCTTCTGTTCACAATTTTCCCTATAACTCCATCCACCCTAAATGTATCCAATTATCATCTTTGTGTGCCATATATTGCTTATGTAAATTTTGAAGTCAAGTGTTCCTCTACCCTTCTTGGCTATTTACTTTGTATGAAAATTCTGAAAACTAGTTCAATCCAGACTTTGTACTCATATGAGCAGGGATGGACCCTTTTTAGATGAGAGAATTTTCAAAAAATAAGAAAAAGAATAGAACCCATCTCCATCATCTTTTGTTGATCTGCTTGAATCATCTTTACACTTCAGAGAAGAGCTACCTGATTAAGGTACCAGGGAATCAGGGTTACAATGCATTATCATATGAGGAAGTAACCATTATTGCGCACTTGTTGGTCGCTTTCGTTTTCACTTCATCATAATCATCATCATTACCATCTTGTGAACTTGTCTACAACAAATACGGAAAATATGAAAAGGTATCCAACTCAATTCTTTTAGGTACATGCACAGGTCGTTTTTCACAAAATAATATTTTGTTATTTTCATGGGAAAAAATCTGTTGAATAGAAGAGAGAGTTGGAAGGAAGGATTAGAGTATTTTAAAGAGAGGGGAATCCTTTCTGTATTCAAAAGAGAACCGAATAATAATGTTGAAACGGTGCCCGGTTTATGTTACGCAATTGTTATTCCATGGGGAAAAATTCTTTTCATGTTTTGCATGATTTTAAAATGCAAGAAAAAGGGGAACTCTTACAAAAAAAAGTCTTCAACAATTCAAATATTTCGGGAGACTTTTTTTTACATTCATCTCACTTTCCAGAAACCACAAAAGTTACCCAAGTTTAGGAAAAACATGTATTGACTGATTTGTTTTACATTTAAATGCTGTAATATTTTACAACATTATCTGAATTATCATTTTAAAATGAACGGAAGGAACATTAGGACTGACATACTTGAAACGGATTTTTTGGGTCGACCACCGTCATCATCAGCTCAGCAAATAATGAGCCTGTCACACACATACAGTCATTCGTCACATGTTTATTTGTTTGATTGATAGAATTGATTGGACTCGACTTTGCTTTTTTCCCCATTATTTCCACTCCTTCCTGGTCAAACTTTCGAGATTTTGTTTGCATTGAATCAACCGGCAAGATGAGAAGGATCAGATTGGATAACCAGATGAAAAAAATGGTTGTGCTGTTCGATCTGCACTCTTCCTTGCCTTGTGTTTTACTGGCTTGTTAGATACTCTAATGTTTGAAGTGTTTGAGTAGTGGGATTAGTTAGTGGCTACAATAATTTCTACTTTTATCGAAAATGGAACCTTGACCCTCTCACTTAAATACTCACAACATGTGTACTTTGTACACGCACAGCACCATGCCACTCGAAGCCAAACTACATAAAGGGCATCATGTTTAAAGTAGAATGAACTTCAGTGATTGTTTCCAAAATAATAACACGCATGCATCCCCTTCTTGCTTTTGCAACTGTCACCATTTCATCAGCCCTTAGTAAACGTATGAGAGGCAGCGGTTTGATTATTCTACTCAAGTTTCGAGTGGATTTTCATAAAATAGCTGGCACACTTGAGGCTCAGAGAATAGATTAGTGCATACGTAATCATGTCGATGATGATAATATATTTCCTGCTCCTCTGCAAACAATACGATCCTTATGTTTTCCCCAAATGTCTACAAAAAAGTTTCTATTTGTTTTATGTTATGTGTGCTGCCTCAACAAAAATAAAACCGGTCAATTCTAAACGACAATCTGTGTTCGAACTTTAGAGTAATCTGATAAGATAAACAACATTGAAACGCATAAAGTTTTACAACGCGGTTATATAACGTGTAAAATAAATCGCACCTGAGTTGGTCCATCATTGAACGACACGATGTATTCGTTTCATCTCTTTTTTAATTAACCGACACCCGGATTGCAAAGGATAAGAAAGGTTTTTGGGTTTGTCAAAGTGATTTTCATCCAAGTATGCAGTCCTGATTAAGACAAATGCGCCTGTATTTGTCAGCTCCGTATTCAGGATTGAAGGCACGGCTCTAGTCATTCGTCCACGTCTATCGCATCAACTCGAACTACCCCCTTTCTTGATTTGAAGGAAAGGGGATGACAATGATGGCGGTGTACCGTGGTCTATACGTGAATACCATGGGTAAAATAGATTTTTTCTTTCCCTTTCTTTTTATTACAAACATATGCCGGACTTATATGTATGTGTGTGAAATACCCACATATAGTGTCTTATTACTACGATCAGGAACAATGTCTTTCGACATTTTTTCTAATTCCACAAGCCTGTAACTGATGTCCCCTTACAGGATTTGGATCGAACGGTATTGTCTCATCATTTGGATTGATATGAAATCAACGTCTGTAGAGAGAAAAGATGCTAGATTATAAGAATTTCCTCGTGTACACTCCCAGTTGCAAGGAGAAAGGTGATATGACTGGACTTAATTCATGATCAGACTCACGACCCGTTTGCACATTGATGCAATAATGGTGGAGTGCATATAGTGCGTATAAAAGTGCGTCACCGAACACAGGAAAAGGATGGGTGAGTGAAGAGCAAATAAAATTGATAAACTCCCCTCAAACATTGAACCTTTTCTTTCCTTGTTGCATTCTTGGAAATCATTTTTTTCTCCTCGGGTGTCCCTTGTCTTACCAAGTAATTCTCGCTATATGCTTGTATAATGGGAAAAGAAAAAGCTAGCTTAATACTTGTTTTTTTTCTTCACATTTATCCAATGGAGGAGTGTAGGGACATACGGGATTCTATTAGGAATGCGTGTACAAAGAAAAAATACATTCTCGGGGAAGAAAGATGCTTTTCGCTCATTCATGCCTTGTCATTCCATCTTGTTTCTCGGTGTGAGCATAGTAGCCGTTTTCCCTTTCAGTTGCACTTGTATTTCGGTGGATTCCTTATGCAACCACCCTCTTTCACGTTGATCCTGATCATTGATGGTGGTCCTCGAAGAGAGAGAGGCAAGCAGGCAACGAAGAGTGATTCCCCTTGTGATTATATAACGCGTATGTATGTGTATAACTACTCTCAGTAAGGATGCATTACATGTGAAAGGAAAAAAAAGTTGAGCCTCGGGGAGAAAACTTAACGGGGTTATATGTGCTGCATTACGCAACAACTTCTACTTTCCCTCTTTTTTCCCTACATTTTTTGACACTGACTGAGGTAGCGGAGGGAAGGGAGAACACAAGAGAGGGTGAGAGACTCGAATGAAACTTGGAAACGGGAGACTTTTTCTTCCCCAAAAAATAAAAGTCTGGCCGAACTTCAGTTTTTACAGATATTTTTACTGTGGTAATGTTTGAAAAAGGGATTTTTTGGGGGATACTAAAGTAGTAAAAAGAGAGAAATGGTCGTCGTTGTCCTCCGTCTTAAGAACATTCATCATCGCCTCCAAAGGGAATGGGATTTTGTACAAACTTTACCTTTTATATTTTATGCCCACTTTTCCATAGAGGTTATTTACAGAGTTTTGGGAAGTCATTCTCCTGACGGAAGTAGTGGGTTGCAGTCATATATTGTAAAAAGGTGGGTTACCATAGAATATATTACAATATGGTTATTTATACTAGAGTAAAGGCGCATATACTCCAATCTGCATCCAAGTGGACATCTCTGTCTTGCATTATTTGCTTATCTGACCAACTTGATCCAGTCAATTTGTCTCTTTGTCATCGGGAATCTACCCTGAACCGATTGAAAATAGGGAGTTAAATACTTTTCTCGGACTGACAGGCGACCAGGGGACTATAGCTTTAAAGAAAGTTCTTAAAACCTCAAGAGATACGATACAAAAGTGAAGAATGGAGGGCTCGTGTGAGGTTCCACGAGAGACAACAAACGAAAGAACTTGAAAAAATGAATGCATACTGGTAGGGTGGTTCACAAGAGAGATGGTTGTCAGTTGAATAATTTATTGATGAGGCGAAAAGAACAAGCTTTTCTCTTCCGAATACCCACGCGGAAGTCTGCATAAGTGCATAGCAATGCCCACATGTTATTTTTTCTTTATCCGGTATTGTTGTTTGGGATGTTGATGCAGTGATCAAATTTCTCCTCTGGCTACTTCATTCATTGAATTGGTAGTTTCTTCACATAGAAATCAATCCCATTTAGTTGGTTTTGAGGATGACTCAGTAGTAAAAATAGGAACACTTGAAAAAATACGTACAACTCCAAAATGACGATGCAGTTCTTAACTTTTTCTTTAGGGTTTCCCTTGTATCGTGGTCACATGAGATTGCACCAGGAAGCCGGTAGCCATCACTTATGCATGTAATGCTATGCTTCTGGAATGCCACAGGGGATTTCTTCAGGGGTCCTTAAATGCACGGCGTGAAAAGAGAATGAGAGGAAAAGTAAGCTAGTCAAAGTAGCTCCCATTTTCACTTTCAGTATATCTCACTATTTTTGGTTTCAGATTCCAATCTCTTTTTCATTTTCCTTACCCATTACTTTACTTATATGTGCAGTAGGGCTTCCAAGTTCTTGTCCACCATACATTTGTTGAGATTGTGGGGGAAACGCTTTTTTTCTAATTCAGAAGTTGGATGAAACATAATGAAAAAATAGGATTTCGCTGAAAATCTCATGTGAGACTCGGAAGAGTAGATGGGATAAGTGAAGGACGTTGTAGTTATGAGTGAATGAGTTAGTGTGAATACCCTGGGCGCCGAGTGCATAATGTTGATTGGTCATGCAATATATATGTCATCTGTTTCGATAACTTGAGTCACCAGATGATGCTACTGTTGTATTCTTAATGCTTTATTATGCAAACGGAGCAAACCATTTTTAAAGCAATGCAAAATGCAATAATTTCCCAAGTAAACTGCAGTCATGCATTTTTCATCTTTTAAAAAATACAAATTTTATCTTCCGGACAAACATTATTGGAATAATTTAAATAACAAATTTCATCAGTCAAGTACGATCAATTTTTATAAGTAAGTAATATTTTTTGGGCATCTTCTATGTATTATTCATTTTGAAGAAGAAAAAAATTATTTACCGTGTCATCATTCAATGACATAAACGCGAACGAAGGTAATCCAAACTATACTACAAAACCATATACTTGCTTCCACTCACATTCACGAAATCTTCATTGTCGTTGGTTTGTACTCACTTTGTAGGTACTCTACGACAACATCCTTCCATGATGAGTAAGATGAATACTAGTTTGAGCACATCTCATTCCATTCTCTTCAAACGTCCATTATCTCTACAAAGCGAATAGGCTCATAAGAAAATAAAAACCGTAAAGACTAAAAACTTTTCTTTCCCATTTTGGTGACACATAGGGAATTGGTTGAGGTACTTAAGTACTTAAATCAACGCTATATACCTTCTCAAAAAAAGCGTAGAAAGTAATACAAGTGGGTAGAAAGAAGGGAAGGGAGAAAGAAATCGTATAAAAAGGGAAAGTAAGTACGCACCAAGGATGGTGAAACAAGCTTGGACCGCATTGCATCGTAATGGTATAATACTCATGGAGGCAGATGAAGGGTAAGTGAAGTGGTTGTATGTGTGTGGTGGTGAGTTTTTATCTAAAAGGGGCACTATTATTACGCACCCTATGTTAAGCAATGCCTCGTAGAGTGTCGAAGCTACGCAATTGCGCCACTACTTCTTCTTCTTCATTCATTGCATTGCGTAGTATGAGAGTATGTAGAAAATGATGTATGTGTGTAGATGGTCGCTTCATATTGATCTATTTTTGGCTCTTGTATAAAAACTACATGAGGTCTTGATACGTAGAGATGCGTACGACGTTGAGAATTCCTACTGGGGTAGATGTGGATCTTTGGATGGATGATGATGGCACGAGTCTCTCCAGCAGAGCAGTTGAAAATGAGGAATTACATGGCACGCACCATTTCTCATTCCTTAAGTAATGAATAATCGTCTGTAGATTTTTTTTGAATGGACTAGCTTTACTTTTAAATGTGATATATAATTAGTCTTGTAACTATTACGATTAGACACTTTGCTTGCTTGAATGAGTGGGAATGCAAGCTGCTTTTAATCCTGAACATTATCCCTGGCCAAAATCCATAATATTTTACAAACACAATGTTAACGTTGTGGTAGGACAAGTGTCTGGTAATTTAACCATGAAGTGAGAAAACCTGAAGCTCTGAAAATTTTGTACAATTTTCAATTTTACATATCTAGCTCTGTTGTTGGAAGCCAACTGAGAAAACAAAGTACTCGACTCAAACTTTAATGCATATAACTTTTTAGATATGTGTTTTTCGGTTTGTTTTTGTTTTTTCTAGAGTGACAAATGGTTAGCTGTTGACGTTCCCAAGGGATTATTCTATCCTTACTTGTCAATATTCGATTTCACTTTTTACTCATCACTTCCTTTTCAAATAAAATCCGATCGGTTTGATACACATGTTTTACGCATATCCTCCTCACTTTCTCACATTTTCCACAAAAGAGCATAACAGAAGCTGGAAATTGTAACGTTTTAAATATTTTCCTAGATTCGTATTTCCATTCTTTCTGCATTTATCCAAGTGCAGGAGTAAAGTTAGGTAGGATGAAATCAGTTCCTAAAATAAATTTTCCACCAAGAGACCTTCCTCTTCCAATAAGCTATTTTAGTAGAAATTTAACAAATAATCCTGCCACTTTACTCTCCACTATACTTTTTGCTTACGCAACCCAGTGACAATAATACCTTTATAACTTTACCCTATCATTCGTTTTATTTACAAAAAAGGGCTGACAATAAAAACAGGGATAAAATGTACAATTCTTTTTTTTTCTCAACTTTTATCCATATATCCCTATCTCCGCTAACCATTCATCCCTTTTCCCTCTCAACATTTTATCCTTTTTTCTCATTTTTGCTGAAAAAAGTCGGAGGATCATTGTGAGATATAGAGAGAGAGGCGACTAGGTAACTATCGGTTGGACGGGGTAGCGAAAGCTCAGTCATGTTGGTCAAATAACACCCATAATATTATAACGGTTTGTTGACTGGTTATATCAACATCGCACCATTATCATATCCTCCTTCTCCTCTCTCAACAATATCCACACGTACCTATATACATATCTACTTACTTACCTACACGAAATATAATGCCCATACACACGTATATATTCATTATTTGCTGGAGAATAATACCCTTGCTCCGTCGTCTTTTTACCCTTACTCACCCTATCTATTATGAAAACTATTCGTTCTTGTTGGTGGCATGGCATGGAGTATAACAAGGAAGAAAAAAACTCCTAACTACCTACCACCCTTCCTCCATATTCGACCAGATCCCAAGTTCAAATAATGCATTAAGCCTAGTCTCTCCTTCTTGCATTGCGTCATCGCTCCAAGTTCAGTTATATAACAGTAACAAAACAAGGAAAAAGAGATGCGAAATGTGCACTCTGCTTCCCAATAAGTATAGAGTCCATTCCAACGTCCATCTATCCGTTTTTCATCATTCTTTTTTCCCTTCTTCCTCCTCGTTTTTTCATCATTCCTGAAAAACTTGCCCTTTTATGCTAGGATTTTGCTTGGAAAACTCTTTTCCAGGGGTTGATCTGAGCAGAAAAGAGGAAAAAAGCACTTCTCTCCCTGTCGTAAGGATTGCATTGGAGTCTCACAAAATTGTATACATTGGAGAATGAAAGCCTACAAGTATGTGTACATTTGAGTTGACATAAAAGATGAGCATTTCTTGGCTTTGTGTTATGTGGAACTTCTTGTCCAACAGAGATTTCCTTGTGTCGTCGTGTGTCCAACTCGATCCTTCTTTACTCATCTTGTTCGCTCTTTCAAAAGAGAGAGAAATCCTTTTTTCAAAGGGAATTCATCGGTTGCGGTGGTGGTGGCAGAAAAGAGTGGTGACGTAATGTAAAGTAACCGCTCAAGGTTGCTCCTTCCTCTTGTCTGTAAATTCAAATCCTCGGAGATTTCCTTAAATTTTTTGTCCTTTTCCTTACTTGCATTTTTACATATATGGGTACTTTTGGCTCTCTTTCTCTCCGTGATTTTGAGAAGGAAGACGAGATTTTTTTCTTGTGGGGATCACCCGTTTCAAAAAATGAACAATATCACTTTTCCAGTGAAAAATGTATTTAGAAGGGATCCTTCAAGATGCCATAACAACTTCTCAAAAAACCAAAGACCTAAGCTGCATTGTTTGAAATCTTGCAAACGTGCAGAGGTTTTTGTAATAATAGAAATAATGAGGAGAGTGCAGTCTATTGCGTTTCCTATTGCATTACAGAGCACATACAGCGTATAATATCTTATATGTATTCATCTATGGATGCATTCTAACTTTTTGGGATTAGAAAATGCATTGATATCACGGACATATTTTTTAAAGGTTTTTTTCTTCTTCGGTTGAAGCAACCATTCAAGTGTGGCAAACAAGAAAGGAATAGCAACAAATCTATTCTTATGTCTTGCCTGTGGACTCTGGACTAGTCTCCCGTTCAAAGAAACATCTTGTCAAATATAGTGCACTTCTCTAGAATTTGTTTTTGTTGGGAAAAACGACGAACCGGCTGTCTGTCTGTCTTGCCTTCCTTGTTATTATTTTCCATTTCATTCTTCACATTTCTCTATGAGCTTTTGCTCATCATCATTGCATCACCGTTGTCATATCAGCTATGACCCAAGTATATGAGAATGACTGCAAGATGGAAAAGAAATATCGAGTTTGATAAGAACAATAAATAAGAATGGACAAGAGATATGAATGTTGGAGTGAGTTGGTAAGAACAAAAAATCAAGTCACATTGTCCTCTCATTTCAGACGGACTCACGAACTGGACAAAGGAAATGAGATTTGTGAGGGCACAACTTGTTGTGCAATGTAAGGACGTAACCGGACGTCTCCAACGTGAAAAGTATTACATTACCCTTTTTCCCTTGAAAATAGCATATAAGCCTTATCTTGTTTTCTGCCGTTTAAAAGTCAAATCAATTGAGAGTCTGTTGGGCAAGATGATGGAAAAGGCGTGCGTTATGGTGGAAAGAGTAAATGATATAAAATATTAGAAAAAATGATATCTCCATACAACCACTCCCGCACTTGTTTTCATGAATGTCAACGTGTATATTCCTTATGCACACTTTCACAAAAAAAATCTCTTTTACGTAGATCTCCAGTGATGCTTATATTTGTAATGGGGATAGGATACTAAAATGCCTTGTCCATGTCCATCACAACCACTTTCAGAGATCCATCTAAAGTACACAATTCTCAAAGTGGGAAATGGTAATAATGCTTCTCCAGAATCATTCTGAAAGGACTGTATAACTTGTGCTTGCAGTTTTGTGACAAAATAGTTTAGGGGTAGGATAGGGAAGGGTCCAATTTCCAATTTTCATATGTGCATCCTTCTACTTCTCCTTTAGATGCGATTCATGAAAAAAAAGTTTTTCTCCATATAACGAATATAAGAGCTCCACATAGGCTTATAGTTTATATTACATCTATTTCCCTTTTTGAATTGGGAAATCCATGCTATGCTTGTAACGGAGAGGGCAATGCAAAGGATGGAGTTGATAACGCTCTTCCAGACACACGTATAAAGTTCACTACATACATATGTACGCATTTTTTTTACTTTTAGAGTTAAGCTAGGTTGGGAGCATATGGAATAGGATAAGCTTCAGGAACTGGAATTCCTTTGCCCTATCTCAATAAAAAGATGCATGCGTGTGTAACGAGGAGTGCGAGAAAAAGTGTTGGTGTGCTTATGCTTTTCTTCTCTCCATGTAACTGGTGATGGTGACAGAACGTAAATGGGGGTTCTCTCTTCAGTGTTCTATTAGACCTCAGCGGATTTAGTCCTCCCCTTTTATCATAAAACCCAACAAAATCATATTGTACTTGTGCTTGTTCACGTTTCCCACTTTCTTCAAAACTTTTTTGTTACACTTATTAATTAGTTTTCCTGGAGAAAATAAAGCACAAATTTACTGTTAAATAATTTATTTGAAATTTCCAGTACATGTAAACTGTGATCTCTATTGATATGTGAAGTTTTCTTATTTGTTTTTGTTGGATGGACAATTGTCAACATGTGAAACGCGGACCGAGATGGTCAACGCTTAGCGTTGTTGTGCTTCTCGAGCACACTCACACGCACAACTGTCATTAGAGACTGAAATAACTGCTTAATGTGTCAATGCATTCTGTTGTGTTCTTACTACATTACTCGTTCCTAAACAAAAAATATTCATTTGAAGTCTGATATGATCTCGAAAACTAGTACGTAGAGAGTCAAAGAAATTTTGAAATGTTGACATTTGCTCCAGTTCCTTGTGTATCTCACCGGTGATAATTTGTATTGGAAATTGTACAAACCTGTCCAATCTCGTTTTATGAAGAGTTCGCAAGAATAATCCCGAACTAATAAATACTTCCTGTTTCCTCTTGTCTCTAACTAGGCGTGTGTTCAGAAGATGCGCGCTGCGCTACCTCTACGAATACGAGCGAAGTTGTAGCTTGCAATCAAGCTTACCATTGCAAATTTTTGAACAATACCGGTGATTATTTTTTTCTACTGAAGACGAAGCAGTATGAAGTATAGAAATCAAATGTGAAGAAGCGAAGCGGAAGTTGATTCATGCATCTACCTCAATGATCCAAGATCAATTACCAGTGACCTGAAAAATCTATTCATTCCACTGAAAACAGCAATTTTTTGCGTAATGAAGATTATAAACTAAGCTAGCAAAATAGTCTACAAATCATCAATATCTACCTCATCTTCATCTCGTTATCACAAACTTTACAATACTCTTTTTATGTATACTTGTGCCTGTTGTATGGGGCAAGTTCTATTATTTTTCCTGGAGAAGCCTACATTTTACAAATAAATTTACGAGGACAACAACAACCTAAAAACCATTCTGCCATTAGTGCTGCTGGACGCATGCACGAAACACTCAAAATAAAAATTGCTGGAGAATTGATTCAAAATTCCGAGCTGACATCAATAGGAAAGCGCAAGATTTCTGGAAGAAACAGACAAGGTCACCTTTCAGGTAAAATAATTTTGTAAAATTTCTGATCTTCTTCTCTTTAAAAGTTTTCCAATAAAAACGAATACGAAGTTGCATAATATAAGTTCATAAGGAATCTTTCAAGTAAATCCTTTTCATATTTTTTCTACCTGTTTCCTTGTATATAATCCTTCCCTGATTCTGAGTACCCTTTCGAGCATTATGAGATGATTAAGGTTGACCCACTTTAAATTACTAAGATGATGCCCACATCATATCTGTCAAAAAACAACCTGTTGTCTTGAACCCCATGCCATGCATACATTGTAGGAAAGAAAGGGTTGGCTTATTATGACTATTATGATGCAATTCATGAGAATGGGAAACAGGTTTTTTTTTTCTCGGCATTGAGCAGGCAACAGTTCGGCAAGAGTTCACCCCTTACTCATGCTTTCTTTTTCCTTTCCATCCCTCTTTTTTCAACACTCCTATTGAAATCAATTATGACACATGTCTTTACCCCTTTCATCATCATATTATCATAAGCAACAATCTTATAACAAATGGGATTCTGAAAAGGGTTCTAGTGTTGATGCTCACTCAAGTGGATGCTTCATTTGACAGGCATGTACACTTTACAAATAAACAACACTATCATAGCAAATTGCTCTTTGAATAAATGGAAAGCGGCTTGTCGAAAGGGTTAGTTGGAGTTAACCCTCATGTATACATGCTTCCACAATGCAACCCTTTTTTGTTGAGATGTCTCATTTCATATTCATAAAAGTCGATTTACATTCATCCGGATAAATAATGTATACACTATATTACATAATCCAATCTTACCCTTGACTTTGTACTTGCTGACATTGAAATTTTCTTTGGAATAATAGCGAACATGAAAAGTAGCAGTTCATGCTGACAAAGGGGCATCCTAAAAATGTGATATTTTCTCGTAATTTTTTTTTGTTTGTAAAAGTTTTTTTTTGCTTTTCTACGAAAAGTTAAGAAAATGTGTACTGTGCTCTTTTGTCAGTTCTATACAGGAAAGGGTATGTATTGCTCTAAATTGTAATGGCGTACTAGCTACTAAAAGGTAAAATCTTGAAGCTTGTTGAATGTACATGTACGAGTTCTATCTCTTGCAATTCTCTGTAGAAAACCATTAGGAAATGGACGAGGTTGTTAGAAGCATTTTAGAAAATATTAATATAACAGAGATGCAGCATATATTTTACATTTGAAAGGAGAGCAGTAAGGAAGTGGTAGATTTTCAACGATTCTTACTTCCATTCATTTTTCAACAAAAACAGCCATACTCCTAATATTCCATTTTGTGTGCGGTTACCTAACCTCTTTCTTCCTTTTTCTTTTCACAAACAAGAAAAAATGGAAGAAAAACCTTTTTCGTCATTTTCGTATACCAGTTGCATGTTGTGTGTGATGGATAGCAGCAAATAAATATGCATACTCTTATTATGCACTGTATGCACTTTAACTAGTTAAAGGAAGGGAATATCGAAAGTGCATTACCTATTAATGGCAGTGCACAACCCTGTTGAACATTATTATGTAATACTTGTCGTATACATCACATCAGTACTCAAAGATGGATGGATGACTTGCACTGTATGAAAATGAGGATTGAGAGCGAAGCTGGAAGAAGAGTGCTTTTCCTCTTTTGCCAAAGATTACATTTTTTCTCAACTAAGGCAAAGGGTCTAATCTAAGCACCTTAAAATCTGAATACCTAACAAGTATTTTCTTGTGTGAAACGAACTGTCCCTGGTGGTATGGGGTAGTGTATGGAAGTGTGCATGACCCATCAAAAATCTCATCATTATAGAGGGTATATCATATCGACATTTATTGAGAGAGAGAAATACCTTAAAATCTTTTTTAGACTCTGACGAGAGAGCATGAGCTGGAAGGACTATGAAAATGTATTCATTCCAAAAAGTAGAACTATTTGCTTTACAAGCCCTTTTTCTTCATCAAGAATCCACCACGTCATGGAATAAAAGTTTTTCTTACTGGCGAAAAAGAAGCTCACTCTTGAATTTATTTCTGGAGTAACAATTGAAAATGAAAATGTGTGTTTTATGAATATATTAAGCTGCAAGGATATATCAAAATCTGAGATACATATGAATGCAGGCTATTTAGTGTTATTAGAAAACCTCTACGTTGATAATTATTGATTGTTTATTTGACGACGATACTTTTTCAATGTATGAATAATCTTATGAGAAAGCACAATTTTAGGAAACATCAAGCATAAGGTTTTAAAAAACGTATTTTAAGGGAAGAACCGTTATTTAGTTTTTGATGTGAATGATGTCATCCTTTTAATGCTCTCATCCTTTGTTCAAGCAGTACTATTTAGGTTGCAGTATTCATGAATGAAAAACGCAAAATAAGGTATTTTGTGAACGATTAAATAAAACGTGGGAGGCGTGCAAGACCTTTTCTATTGTTACTAGTTTAAAAATGAGGTTTAATTCAAAGGAAAAATATCATACTCGTGGATAACATGTTTATTGACTCCCCCTCTAGCTATTCAACTACAAGTAAGAAACCCGGAAAATGTCCCTTATGAAACTTAAAACTCTTGAGAACTTGAAATTATCTGTGGTAATGAACAAATACTAAAAACATCCAACTGCATAAACATTTTTGTTTCATAAAAGAGATTTCCTTTATATTATCGAGTTTAATGAAAATGGTTGTTGCATTGCCCAGCTCATATATCTCCTGCTGACTATGGCTTCTTCAATTTCATCCAAAGAAAATTACTGCGTAGTAAGCAAGAATGTTCAAATGTACTTTTAAATGGGGTTCTTAACTGACATCCTTTTTCATCGACATGCGACATATCAAATTCCACATTTCTAAAGTTTGCACTTTGAAGCTAAAAGCTTGTACATAAGTATGCAAAATCCAAGACATTTAGCAATAGCTTATTTCAAACCACCAAACCAAATTCCATTCAAATAAACATCAAACGATGATTTATTTTTCTCTGCGTTCTTAATTGAATCCCAATGGAAGACTTACATTCCATAAATTTTATGGTAATCAAAATATAAATTCAAATCGACGTATTGGAAACGCTCGTAACAAGCTTGTTCCAAACCTTTACATACATGAAGTCTTACCGAGCGGTAAGAATCCCATAGACCAATCTTTTGTTATCTTGGATCCACAGCTTGTGGATCACAAGAATTTATCAGTTCTCGGTCTTATTTGTAAAGGTAAGGGGTTTTCTTGGAATTTACTCGTAAACAATTTTATTTTTCGTAAGCTACATAAGTGGACCTGATAAGGATATAGTGATATGAAAGGTATCGACAACCACTGAGAAGCCAAAGAAGTCAAAAGGGAAAAGAAATACTTCGTACAATTTTAGCCATGTACCCCAGACGAATGGGTTCTAGAAAGGATTTTATGATAAGAAAATGGCTGTTAGGATGCTGATAAAATGTATATGCATATTATGGATTCTTTTATTATCATTGGTATCTTTGTCGTATGTCGTAATCAAAAAGCATCAACATTTATGTCTTCATGCAAGTATTCAGATGTAAATGGGAGGCACGTAATATGCGAAGTACTATTTTGTTTTTGCGACTTGATAATCTCAAAAGGTAGGAGTTTATTTGAAAAGCCTTACATCACAATTGAGTGCAGATATATACTCACCAAAATACTAATAAACACCCGAAATACCGTACCTACTGGTTATCAAAGAAGACATTGAGACATCTCTTTTCCAGAAATGATGTCACTGCATTTTGATACATAGTATGCATTTTCTGAAGCAACAGGAGCATGTCAATCCACACAAATCTCATCTTCCCAGATATACTTTGCCACAAAAGAATGTAATAGGCTCATCAGGTCTCTCAAAACTTAGCGAATATCTTTGTCATACGCACAGTTCTGTACAACTAGTCTGACCTTGCAGTTATGTTTGACATGTTGTCTCGAACCGAAAAGCGGTGTTCAACATATCAAAAGCAACTTGAAATGAGAGATTATAGCTGCTCCATAAAATAGTTTTTTCCTCTTAAAGTATAACTTTTTTTGGGTAGAGAAAAGCAATAAAGATTTGTACCCTTCAATCCTCTCCAACATAAATTTGTGTAGGAAGTGGAAAAAGAGAAATTTAAGTATTCCCTTGCTACTGGACAAGACCAAAGAAGCAGTCGCGTTTCGACAATTGGCAGCTTCACAATCACCAACCTCTTCCGAATCATTGCAGTTGAGTGTGAGTTTAACAACTTATCCCTTCCACTTTATTTTCCTGGCTTTTACAAGTCTCGAATCATTAACGCTTAACTAGTCAACTAACTTACTTTCTTGGCATGTAATACACTCATCAAGGGATATTATTACTGCGTGGGTGGTAAACTAGATGTATGTTAAGGGGTTACGCTGGAAAATCAACACTGGTGTGAGTCATGTTTTTGTAGAAATACGTATGATTTCGTATCCTTCTATCCATCCAGCAATTAATCTTTACGTAAAACGTTATTATATACGTTGCAATTTGCAATACGACTATCTCTTTCATCCATTGTATGCATAATATTTTCCGGTGTATGCACATGCCCGGTATATCACGTCAGTAAAGCATATACATAAAATGGACATAACATGATGAGTACATCCTACAACCTGCCTTGCTATAAAATATTATAATTGCCAAATATATATGCTCATATTCCTAACTCCTTTTGAAGGTCGACCTTATCCTTTCCTTACGATTTCCCCCATTTAAAATACATGGGACACATTTTTGTTTCCTGGCAACATAGGATAAGGTCGACCTCAAGGAGGGGTTAGGAATATGACCCATAGTATCTAATAGTCATGTTTCATTGATTATATTTCATAGGTGAGGAGAACTCTTGCTAGGAGAACTCTGCCTGTGAAAAGTGACTCGAGCCACCTAACAACGTTCTCCGTGAGAGGGGACGAAACGAAAATTGATTTCTTATTTGGAATTCGAAAGCAGGGATTGTGGCTCAGGCGTGATGAAGGAGCTTGGAGATAACGGCTCGACGACAACGAGAGGGCTGCCACCGGGCACGAACTTCTCATCAGATAAGCTAATTCATGATCCAGAGCTTCAGCATCTGGTGACATCCAGCATTCCATCTCCACCCTATGGTGGATTGTCACTGATTAACGCGTCAGCAGCTCTCACGGTCTTTGGATCGGATCCAATCTATTCCACGCATTTGTTAGCTAGTCTAGCGGCAAACAATCCAAATGCAAGGTTTCAACTTCCGATTCAAATCCCGTTAGGTCTCCAACTTACCCCAACTCATCCACATCATCATCTTCACCAGAGAGGTTTATACCACCACCTACCTACTGCCGCAGTTCCTGGGTTTGCTGGATTACCTGGGGCAGCACTTCCAAATGCTACTCAGGCTCAACTGGACATTCTCTCATCATGGGTGAACGAGCAGGCGAGTAAGGATGACCGTAAGATCACGTCAACTACTAGTAGCACCCCAGTCGTTACTAATAAAAACAATGGGAGTAACAAGAGCAAGAAAAATAACCATGTTAACAACAAAAACAATAAGAACTTGAATGGAAACGTTACACCAACCAAGACTCCCAAAAGAAGCGCCAACAGGAACAATTCATCTGTATCCAAATCAAACCGTAAGAATAAGACTGGTCGGAACTATAATGGAATCGTATGCTCCGAGAATGACTTGGCAATTAAGAAGGAAAAGTATGAGAAAGAGACGAACCAAATGAATATTGAATCCATCATCCAGCCATTTATTCTTCCATTGGAAAAAAGTCCTGTCGGGGTGACGGAAAATCATCGGAAAACGGAGACAGACGAGTCTCCAATTAACATGAATAAGACTGCTCACATCACTAATAATATCAGTAGAAGGGAAAACAATACCAGTCCACCCATAAATAATAACAATAACCACTCCAAGAATCAAAGTCTGACCAGTCCCGGAAACAATTCTAGGGATAAAGTATTCACATGTCCAACTTGTCATCGTTGTCTAGAGGATAACAACAAGAGACTATTGTTTCACCCACCTTCTTCCTCCTCACCAGATACATCTCCTCCACAGTTAACGCCTGGCAACGGAATTGAGAACAACGGGAGTGGAGGAAGCAAGCGAGAGCGAAAGTGCCGAGAGACAAGACGTATTATCCGGCTGAAGGAAATTCCTGTAGCGACCGGTTCTCCGAATCCATTCCTTCCTGGAGCTGTCATACCTGAGCAAACTCAGCCAGAGGACTTGTCCATGAGTGGGAGTGCACTAATACGGCCTCGAAATTACAGCGGCAGTAGTTCCAGCGTGACTGCGTCGTCACCCAGTCCAAGAAGTGGAATATCTGCCGGTTCTCTAATCTTGCGATCCTATTGCAATTCAAACACTAGCTCGGAAACACCAGATTTATATAGTGATGAAGATCGGGCTGCGGACAGCAGCACTAATGGTAAGAATGGGTCATCTTCTGATGACATTCTATAAGTAAGCAACGTAAACGTTGTGGTTAGTAGGTTTCACATGGATTTTCCATACGTTTAAATGAATCTAACAATTATAATAACAATTATACTAACAATTTATTGTAACTCAACTACCTCAAATTCTAGTTTTGTATCATTCACCAGAGAAAGAAGAATCCGTCTTTGTTCAAGACTGCATATATTATACACGCGCACATGAAGAGACTTCAATTACATTACAACAAATCAACTAATTACAATTTGTAAACTATTCTTTACGGGTATTGATTCGTGACTATCTATCTTGCTACGGGTGTTGACTAAACACTCAACTTCAACGTACTTTCATGATTCAAACTGTCGTCATACTTTGGTTTTTCTATTTCAGTCATAACGTTAAACTACTATCAATAGACTGTTCCCAGAGACAATTTATAAACTATAGGTCTATATATTTTATACGAGATAAAGGATACTTGAAGATTTTTCAAGGGCACAGAGTAGTTCATAGCCAGAGTCTGTGTGAGAAAATTACAATATGCTCAACAAAGAAATGATAGTATACAACAAAATCTCATCATTTTTACAATTGTTATAATTCATTATCATTCCAACTGTTGTAATATTTAAAGGCAAACCATTTTTGTGAATAACAATATAGTTTTTAGAGAGAATAGAAGGACAGGGAATGAAACCGGTTACGATGAAACTTTCAACAATCGTCTAATAGTTTTATTAAGATAATGTTATTTACTGAAACTGTCGGTGGTTTGACTGTGTAAAACAGACAACAAATTGATAATTACGATGAGTACATGATAAATGTATTTTATCCCGGTGTCAAAGTGAACTTGCTAGAATATAAGTATAAACACGGTATAAGTTCCTTAAAGCTAAGAAAATAAGAAATTATACTCATATGTAAATCACACAGCATCCTTATGTCTTTTGATCGTAAAATGAAGATTTACTCCCATATTTCGCCTAAATACATAAAACTGGGCTAAATATTCCGAGCTGAATGAGTGACAAACTGTCTATAAATTATATTACATGTATGTGAGCTGTCTCTCTAGTTCAATCAAAGCACTGTAAAGTTTGTGAGTAACATAATCAGAAACTCGTGAATAATTTCTGTACTTTTTCATTTAAAAACAAGCCAATTTTTAACTTTTACTTGCTAAAACAGGAATTAGTTAGGCAATATATGGAGGTATCCAACATTCATAAAGATATATTATGGATCTTACATTACCCTTATATACACCTAATATATTACAGATGCACTCGAAAGCTATAATTTTTCAAAAATGATTAGGCTTTTTTAAATCAACTGCTAGAATCAAAAAGGAATTTCTCACTCACTATAATTGGATCATTTAGCCCAAAGAATATCTTTATCGACCTTTTCTACTAAAATAAGAGCATTTCTATATTACCTAAATTATATTTAGAGTAAAATCGCAATCTAATCCGGAAATCATCATAGGGTTGGAACTAGAGATTAATTCACATGAGTTATCTCTACCCAGTCTTTTATGATTTTGTCAAATGTAACGGATTACGGGTATTTTAACGTGTAATAGTAACGCTAAGGGATGAACAGATTTTTATATATTGTATTAAATTTATATGTAATTTTGATATGATAATGCTAGTAAAAGTAAGAGCAACGGAAAGTTCCTAATTACTACTACAAATGAACTACAGTTTACCACATGAATGTATTTGTATAATAAGTTAAAATATTATCTGCTATTTGATTTACGTATTGCTATATATCAACTAATTAAGCCTCCGGTGATATTGAAACGATGATTTGAAATCACGGGCAAAACGGGTACACCTACACATTTATTCAGGTTCTGCTAGCATAGATTACTTATCTTATGCATTTAGCAGGATTAGTTATTAATAAATATATTATGATTATGTACATACACAAATAGTATACTAGTACGTCAATTTACATAGATATATCGCAAATTGAAATTATACCTTGCTATATGATATTTGGAATAAGTATTAAAAAAGTTGTAATTGCATTGCGCGTCTAGCGATTGATTTTGCTTACCTATGTTTATCATATTTTGAAAAGTTACAAATTATTTTCTTTTGCCGTATTTAGAAATATAGTAGAAATATTATTTGCTTAGGTTATCTCGAAATCAAACCGGAACATTGTACACGGTTTTGAATGGATGAGAACCCCGGTTATTATCATTACTTATCGCCTAGAAGCTGAAAATTTCTTGTTGGAGTTTTCTGTTCAACAGGAAATTAATTATGTTGTTTGTGTGTGATGCATTTTTGTCATTTGTTGCTCGTTATTAGATGTGCTTAAGTAATTTTAGCGTTACGTGATTGTTTCTTGGTGAACTAATTATGTCTAAATTATATAATATACTAGTACTGTACAAATTTTTTCGTACGTGTTGTATTTCTTGTTAAACTTGGGATGAATTTAATTTTTTAGCATATATGATATTGAAATATGCTTTTATATTGTTGTCGTTTCATTACGACAGTTTGTCATACATGTTACCTTTCATGTTAACCTTGCGATGAATTTAATTTTTAGCATATATGTTGCATATTATATGTTTTTGTGTTGTGGTTACATTTCATCATGAGTATTGTTGACATACCTAATTCGTTGTATTTCTTTGGGAAAATACCGTGTTTTCTTGATTGATTAAAAATAATGATTATGTATACTGCCTAGTTTATTCTTCTGGATTTTATTGGCTGATGTTGGAGTCACCTGTGTCTACGTTATCGTAACGCCGATACTTCAACCCGAATTTTGTTCAATTGTAGCATTTTACCCATATTTACGAATCATAAATAAGCCTACATTAAGTTGGTACTTTTTTAAAGGAAAATGTGGCTCAACTCATATAAATACACACTGTGCCAGGAAATGGGGTGGCAGGACCAGAAAGTCAAGGCACAGATATCTACACGGCATAAGAAAGAAGCTAGGGTGATAACTTACAAAAGCAGTCATGACATAATTCATAACGCAAAATGCAACAATGGGTTTATTATATTCATATTTCTTTCTTTTACAACTACAGGCTGCATTATAAATGAAAGCCTAGACATGTTGATGGGCGGAATGCTAGTTATGTTATCAGACAGTTGAAAGACATTCCAGAGAAATTCAGTTGCCGAAGCTTTTTAATATAAACATGATCGTTGTTTCCGTTCTGCCTGACAGCTATCAGAATCAGAATGCCCCAAAAGAAGGAAATATATTTTCACCAGCGAACAGACACAGCTACACTACTGCAATAACTGCAAAAGCATAAATTCTAAGTTTTATAATGATTGATGATTTAGTTTACCTAGTATCATAATAATAACGAACGCCACTCCCCTTGGACTTACAACTTATAATGCCTCTAGTAGTATTTATTAGAGACGTTAGATAAAATTTTAACTTTCATATAACGGTCAAATTAGAAAAGTTCATTTACATTTAAAATATTTGGCACGTAAAAGATTTCCACATTGGAGGCGTGATAAACGAGCAACAAAATTTAAATGCTCTAAGGCACTTAAATTAAGCATACGTTCAAATCAGTGAAACTGACAAACCTGGCATATGAAAAAAAATGCCCGATATGGCAATTTTTATGCAATATTTAATGCATGGAAATAAATGTATTTTTTAACAACCACAGGTTTTCAGAAGTATCAAATTGGATAGCTGAAACATATCCATCAGAGTTAACTTTATTACTTTCCTCCGAAAAGTATAGTTCTTTTCTTTTTCTTGCTCTTAACTTGCTGATTTTCATTTTAAATTCTTTCAGTTCTTTCATTTTCATTCATGTGATGTAATTTTTTTTGAATATTTTTTTTCTTTTCTCGTGTTTCTCTGAAATATACTTCCCCATGTTGAGGATAACAACATATGTTCTCTTGATCAGCTTAAATATTACATTTACATTTTTCATATAACGTAACTTTATAATGGCTAAAATTCATCGTAACATTTAAAATTCGATTTCTGAATCATAATACATTTACATAATAATATTACATAATTCTAACCTATTTCAGGCAGAAAAACATAAGAATACATATATAAGTAGATATATATATTTATATATATAGAGAATATTATTATGTGTTTTAAACATTGATATAACAATGTAATCCGTACATTCTTAAGTAACTCAAACTGAAGCGGAAAGATCTTTGCTTTGCTGCATATTATCAGTATTAGACTTGCATATTCTTGTGATTTAATATATATTTTTAATATTAAAACTTCAAACGCTATTCGACATATGTTTACTTCTACTGCACTGTTCACATCGTGCTCTACACTTCTACAATACATCTGCAGCAGATTTCACATAGGTATATAAAGGTTTCTTTCTCTTTTCGCATGCAATGCTACTACTATTGGTGTTTAATTCTGTATTAACATTTATATAGAAGTGGATGATACAAGAATAGTAAATATAGTTTGTTTGGATTGATTTGATTGGTATTCTGGATGTTTCAATAAAGTAAATAAAGATTTCAATCGTCACTGTGCTCTACTTGTACAGTTGCTCTGAGTTTTCTCTCTGACAAAGGTTGTACACATTTATCGCCTCCAACTACGGTCTTCATCATCTTCCTCATCTTCTTCACCCGTTAGTAGTATCTCACTATTTAGTATATCGCCAAGCTATGCACATTGAAAAAATAACGTTGTTATTTCCCACTAATATTCATACTATAATCATAAAATAGGAACTTCAGCATTGACTTAGAAATGCGCAGGCAGGAAATGTCATAATATTGAATAAAAGCAGTAATAAAGAGACACTACAGGTTTCCATTATGCAGTAAACGTAAATGCTCATACAATACGGAGTCTAGCTAAAAGAATGTAAATGAAAAAAAATCAACAAAATCAAACCTCGTCCTCGTCTTCGTCTATGGAGACACTATTATCTAGATCTTCATGGTTTGGTGTTTCACCGTTGTTAGAAATATCTACTTGGCCTGCCTTGTTATCTGTATTATTCTCGGTGACCCATTCCAGGGCCAACTTTGAGTCTTCAAAGATGTGACCGTTCGACATAGCTACCTCCGCGCATTTACGTGAATCGAAATCAATAATCATCATGGGTACATTACCATCCGACTCATAATCTCGAATGATCCCAAAAAGCTATGGAATGAACAAAGTTAATGACGGGCTACTGCTTGTAGTTCAAGGCTATGCGCAGATTCAATTAATTCCCAGTAATTAGACTTACAGAAAAGTGCTGAAGAAGTTCGGGATGTCTCGTAGCAGGAAAACCTGAGATACGAATTTTCGTTGGCCGACGGTCAACACTTCTTAGCGCACGGAGCCTTCCTCTTCTATCATACGATTAAAAAATTATACTCAATATATATAATTTGTTTGTGCTGTTAATAGCGATACATATATTCATTGGCAGCAAAGTTTGTACCCTCGTATTATGCCACGGGCTCGAAAGCCTCTTCCCGCTCCACGATATGATCCTCGGCCACGTCCGCCTAGTAATCCTAATGATTTAGCATGAGCCCGAAGCTGAATAACACGCTTTTGAAGATCAATTGTATCTCCTCCTTGCTGTTCCTTGTTATAAAGATCCAATTCGGCATCCAGCATTTCCTTTTGTGCCTGTAGAAGAAGTGGAATAAGAAATTACATCCTTTATTAAATAAAAATTTGTATATTCTATTTACCACAAGAATTACCTCCTCCTTAGATTTCGGTCCTTGAAACGCTTGTTTCTTCAGAATTTGTGGGTTGGGGTCATCAACAAGATCCTTTTTCAAGTTTTCAACGCTGTCCTGGAGCGACTTGATCAAATTTAACAATTGTTCCTTTTCTTCAGGTCTTATTCTATCCTTGTTGACTTCAAATTTGGCAATGAGTTTCTTTTGCTGCTCGATCTGTTCTTCCATCATTGTATGTTTACGCTTCCTTAAGTCATTTGACATTTTCAACACTTCTTGCTTTTTTTGCTCTTGTAGCTTTTTCAGATTTTCTTGTGCAGCTAAAAGCTCTTGACTCTTCTTAATAGCTTCAACGGCCTTTTAAAAAGTAAAGCAATTGAATGATTAAATTTTAAAAACTCATTTAGCATGACCAATTTAATGAATATAAATAAATAAATGTACCTGTAATTTTTCTTGAGGAGTTTCCAATTTCTTTGTTAGAAGTGCGTTATTGTACACCGTTTTTGTCAGGTTGTTACCAGATATAAGAATCTTTTCATGTTCATGTCGACGATCATCCAGTGGATCCTGCTGTGCTCCTAAACGGTCTTTAACTGGGATACGCGGAGGATTTTGAATGTCACCATCTTCCTCATTCTCCTTAAGGAAAAATAAACAAACAACATAAACTAATAAACAAATCAAAATTTGGTACCACTCGTACTTGGCATAGATTTAAACCTTTTCTTTGTTATGCCAAAACACTCGAATGAAACGATTGTTCAAGACAGCCTCTGTCGATCGGTACGCAAGCTGAGCTTCAGTTGGAGAACTAAAAGTTACCAGGGCAGCTTCCGGGTCGTTATCATGGTTTATTTGAATATTAATGATTTTTCCAAATCGAAGAAAATGACTATTCAATTCCATAATGGTATTTTGTTCCCGAGGAATTTTGCGAACTTCCAAAGAACAATTTGTGTAATTGCGAGGCGGTTTAGCACCAAGACGTCCATGATCAAAACCTCCTCGACCTCTACCTCGCATTCCATGCATTCCTCTCATAGGATGCATTTGCATTGGTGGCATCGGCGGATGTGGCCCGCGCATATCGCCCATCACAGGAACGGCTGGTGGCACACCTACGACAGGTACACTAATAAGCTGCCGTTGGCCGGGAACCTGGTAAGGTCCCATAGCTGAAGGACGTAAAAGTAATCCTGCACGCCCTCGTGCTACTGAATCAAACCCTAAAAATATTATAAACAATTATTTTACAGATAGATTCCATCTGTTGATGCCGATCACTATACTTTTAGAAAACACACGTAACACCACCTACCTAAATGTCTCGGTCTGAAAGGTGGGCCTTGGGGGCCCCATCCAACTGGGGGCTCAATAGAAGGACTATCTGGATAGTACTCACCTTATAGAATTAACCGAATAAGTAATTGTATTAAAATTAACAATCATTACTTTAATACAGCGTTTAAAAATCTTTTCTTTCCATAGTTAATTACCCATTATAGCTGGTCTCACTAGTGGAGCTGTATAGCCAGGACCTGCTCCTGGTACCATTCCTCTGGCTCCATAGCCAGGTGCACCACCAGATCCTACTCCGGGAACCACTATATCTTCTAGTACAACTGGGTCCTTACCGTGGTCAAATGGGCAAAGTTCCCCACGCATGCAAAGTCCCTTTTCTATTGATTCAATAGGAATAACAAGGTCAATGAAAAATTATGGGTCAGCAAGATAATGAGTTAATTTCATTCAGAATTATTTGTTAATAGTTAGGTTTTTTCTTTGAAAAATGAAAGGAATACATGGGTATATTGCAAGCACAATATGAGCGAAGCGAGAAACTTACCATCGAAATCTCTGCATCTATTTCCAGAAATACCAGATGCTTGTGGAACTCCACTATAACCTGGTTCTATCAAATCATATTTTTAATGTTATTACTAATTAGTTATCATCATTATAAAAAGTTTAAACGGAAAATGTTTGGCAAAAATAACTGCGAACAAACTACTTCAAACAAACGATAACCGATGACTGTAAGCACTTACTTAAATCAGACCCCTCAGATTGTTGTGCCCCTGGTCGCACAACTACACTTTGCACTACTGGTTTGTCAGCCATATCCTTAATAGCGACGTCAGGATCAGAATGAACAAGAGGGAGAGGTAATAGAGAATCTTTCTTATCCTTGCCAGGTGATCTTGAACGAGACCTGGATCGGGTGCGATCCCTGAGAAGGGGTGAACGAGATCTTGAACGGCTGGAATTGAATGGACGACGATATCTTGGAGGTGTACGACTTCTGTTGCGAGGGGAAGCAGAACGGTTCCTTATAGGTGACCTAGAACGCCTTAAAAGATAATACATTTTACTTATTACATTTATCAGTCAAACAACTGTCAAACATTTGACATGATTGGTTTGTGCCATTTGCTTAATTCAATGATAATCACAAGTTCAATAACGAAGTATCTACAAGTGTTGAATCCAGCGATAAATTCAACTTTAAAACCATACAATGTTATTTTTGTCATCCTTGTCATTTGTTGAACACTAATTAAATTAGAAAAGATGAAAGAAAACCGTTGCTGACTCCTAACTCAAAATAAAAGATTTGTTTTTCTTAATTGATATTCTAAATTTCAATCCAGATTGTAGTCTTGTGAGTACCTAGGACTCTTTTTGTAAAACAAATGATCGGAAGTTGATGGTACTGACAGTTATAATTTTTCTTTCTTTTTCGACAAAATGCAAACCGTAAACTTCTTCAGATGGACATGTCTGTCCCGTGATTCTCTAATAAATCTTAAATTTTAAATTTCTGGCAGCAACTACAAAAAACTCAATGCGATTATTTACACGTTTGGCACTGATGTTCGCACAATATTGAATATTAAAAGAACAATCATATGTCATACGTATAAAGTAAATACAATTACTGTATAGTACCGTTTGCTTATCAATACATGAAGGTTATACATTGCGAATAGAAACTATCACCAATTACAGAATAACACAATCAAGTTCCGCGAATAAATAATTTGTTGTTGTACGACACACGTGTATTACGACGGATTACTCAAAACTAGTCAAAACCGATCTTGTCATACAGACGACAGACTTTTAGCCAGTGTATTACGACCCATAATCCATTTTATGCTTCTAATGCATTCCGTTCCTACGGATTCGGTGGAAGCTCTCAACCCGACCACCTGACCCTCCAAACCCGACTTTAACCCTATTCTACAAACTAGATTTAGAACCTTACTTTAAACTTATTAAATAAAATATATATTACAGACACCCTACCCAACTTGGTTGGTTTATTTAGGTTAGTTAGTTTGGTTAGATTAGGTTAAGATAAAAAGAAGATATCCAACGCATCAAACTTCATGGTCGATATAGCTAATGCCACCCAAATTTGTGAGTGTTTGATAAACCGAACACAGTTTACGGCATCTTATCCTCAACTCAACCAAGTAGGGAGTTTGTAAAAAAATATTTTACAATTTTAAGTCGGGTCGGGTTAAACATCAGGTTGTGAGGGTCGGAATAAAAGTCGGGTTGCGAGAGTCGGGTGGTCGGGTTGGGAGGTTGTACCGACTTATTCTGATTTACATACAGCTGCAACTGTGAGAAAAATATCAAATTTATTCGTCGCTTCAATGGCGCATGGGCGATTGATTTCATCTATACTGACTGCATCCTTTCCCGAATTCCTTAAATTGGGCGGTTCCCCCTCATCCGAAGTCATCCGACGTCATCCGAAGCCCCTTCATCCGAATTCTTCTGTCTACTGAGGGTAATTCGTTGTGTTTGTTTAGTGTTGTTTGGTTAATATTTAATTAAAAGTATGAAAACTAATTAAAGTTTCTATTGATTGGTTACAGTTAACATGCAAGCTATATATTCGGTTGGATTAAGGTATCGGGATCTAATGTTAGCCCTCATACTATCTATTTCGTGTTGTATTGGTTTCGGTTACAGTTAGATTACCGTTACAGTTACAGTTAGGTTACCGTTACATGTTATCTGTAACCTAACCTAACTTAAACAATAATTACTTAAAGGGGTAGCGTGGGAGGGGGTAGTCTTTGGGGTAGTATGATGTTAGAAGGGGTAGTGTGTCCCGGGATAGCATGTACCTTACTTTAACCTCTCGTATTTTTGTTTGAAATCCATTAAATAATTAAATTCGGACGAATTCGGATGAAGGGGCGTCGGATGACTTCGGATGAGGGGGAACCGCCCTTAAATTGCATTCCTGTTTATATTCCCACTGACTGATTACATTTACATAGTACATATAGCCTCCTCTGTACAAAGGAGAGGATTTGTATAGAAGAGACTGCATGGTAGATCTCAAACTTCTCTGATGGGTTCCTAAATCAGCAGAATCATCAGCAGCAGATAAACCCAAATTTTAAGGGATGTAAATATTTAATAGCGCAATGTAAAATTGTTCCATAGTGCACATTGTTACACTTCAGTTTTAAAAGTTACAAGAACGCTGCAAGGAAAATTTTGCCCAGCAAGTCATGAAGTCATGATGTAAAACTATCAACTATAGGTTGTTAGGTAAGCGAAAATTTACTTTAAATAATAAAAGCATAAAACTTATTTCCGGATTTAAAGGTATTTTCTCCTGATTTCGGAACTATTTCCGCACGTTCCGGAGTTGTTTTTTTTACCCGAAAACGATTTTATTGAAAACGCCCGATGATTTTTTCCGGATTAAATATTTTCTCCATTTCAAGCTGTAACTCGTGTTAGACCTGACGAGCTTTCCTTGTTAGAGTTAAACATGCTGTGCAGTAAATTGAACTTGATACATTCTAATTAACTAATGAAATCGATAGTACAATAACTGTATAAAAATGTTTGAGATAAGCAAGTAATCTTACTAGTCTTTATGAATTTTTTTGGATTAATTTTTCCGGAGATCGTCCGGAGAAAATTTTACGTCCATTCACGTACATCCTATTTTTTCCGTCCGGAAGAAATACTCCGTTAGCAGTCCGGAAAAAAACGTTATCCTTTGAATAAATAATCCTATAGTAAATGTATGCATGCAATGTCTACCGCTAAACATGTTCAATGTTGAGTATTTATTCACTATTCAGTAGTGATTTGAAGGATGATGGGCTTGGTTACATACAATTCGATCATGGATTGATTGCTTCAACAATGTTAGTAATGTATAGTGTTTCACTTGAACCTCACAAGTATGGTTTTTTGTATAACATATTGTCAAACGTGTCGAGGTCAATCCATAGTACCTTGTAAAATGGATGAAAGAAGACACAATTCCTTTACCACACAAATGACGAAAATAAATAAACGATTAAGGGTAATAAAAAGAAATTTCGCAGAAAATATTCTTTAAAAATGCTGAACAATGATATATTACACGCCGTATGTTAATTTTTGAAACTCGGGACCTTACGCAGGGCCTGAATGACCTGATCGATTTGGGTCATTAGCAATACCAGAGTAGCTATGCACTATATCTATCAATTAGTTGAAACAGAATTCGCATAAGTCAATTCGTTGAAGCTACAGAGCAGTGCAATTAAAATAGCTTTGAAATCGAAACCCCTTCAGGGCTTGAAGGACCTGACCGATTTGACTCATGAGCAATACCAGACGTATCGATTACTCTAAACAGAATTTGAAAATGTCAATCCGTTCAACCTAGAGAGCGGACTGTTTGAAACGCAAGTTTTGAAACTGAAACCCCCTTCAGGACTTGAAGGACCTGACAAATTTGACTCATAAGCAGAAGCAGAGTACATATTCGCCATAGGTATCGATTAGTCGAAGCAAAATTCGAATATGTCAAACCGTTCAATGTGGAAAGCGGACTGTTTGAAATGTTCGGCTGGGGGCCAGGCGGCCGTACAGACTGCTACACTAATGACTAAAACTAATAAAATTCTACGAATATATCTTCGATACATTCTGCGAAACTTAATAATTAGCCTGCATGAATATATAACTACCAAGCAATCTTCTCAACCATAGTACACCGTTAAATGTCATGTAATCTTCGACATTTGTAGTTTCCATGCGTAGAAAATATTAATATGTTATTCAACTCAACGTTCATCATGTTGATTTTAGGTAGATATTAGTTATACATCCTGAGTTTCAATACTTGGATTAATATTTCGTTCTTTTGTGTGCGAGAATTTCTCAAGCTTCAAGCCCCTTCAAACACGGGTTAGAAAGTTTTCTTAAAACTTATGCAATATTTATCGTCGATTCATTAAATACATACCTTCTGTCCCACACGTCCCTTTCATAGCGACGTGGTGGAGGGGATTTTCTCGGTCTGTGACGGAGCCGGTCATTGCGATCTCTGTCTCTTTCCCTATCACGCTCAAGTCTTGGGCTTCGAGATCGTTTGTTACGTTCGGCTGAACGTGATCGACTTGCTCTTCGATCTCTGTCTGTCCTTGATCGTTTACGTCTCTTATCACGATCATCCTAATTAATGAAATGGTCCTATTATTAGTAAAGCTTCTGGAGCTAGCGAGCCACACAAACATTTTTTATGCATGATAAATTACATCACGTCTATCTCGTCTAGACTTGGAATCGTCTTTGTTTCCACTGGAATCATTGTGGGAGCTCGCATTAGCTTCAGTACTTCCAGCGTTTAACAGGGCCGAAGGGGTAACTGAGAGAGTATTTGAACCTTTCTTCAAGGATCCTTCGGCTCCTGCCGTCGTGGTTGTGTTGGAACTATTCACAGTTGCGGTTAGACCAGATGTAGAGGAATTTGGATCTGTTTCTGATGCAGTGATAGCAGGCTTTTCTGCTTTACCTCCTGCAGAGGAATCATTACCCTTTTCTCCAACTGACTCATTTTTAGACTGGACTGTTTCCGAAGATTTGGCATTCAAGTACTCCTTAGAATTTAAAGCTTCAAACAACTTATCCACGAATGGCTTTGTTTCTATAATGAATGCAACGAAAATCATTTAAAGATTGCCAAACCATGTACATACGCGTGAGTTGTGCGTATAGTTATGGATGGACCCTTACCCCCTTGAAGAAAAACATCCAACTGGTCGATCATACTCTGACGGAGCTCCTTCTCGGTTTTATCTTTCTTGATGAGGGCAAGGACATATTTTGCAAGTGCTCCAGGATCAGCATCACAGCTAAAATTATGAAAAATTCCTTAGATATATTCACTGTCATAAGAAAATGGATTGTAATCAAACTTTGTTTGTTTGCCATATTGCCATGTTGTATGTTAGAGCATTTCGATAGCTTTACTTACAGGGGTTTCAAAACCTTCGCAAGCCAAGCCTGAAATGACTCAGTATGTTCGACGATCATCGCAGGGGATGGACACAAAGAAATATCTGTAAAAATTGCAAAATATCATTTATATGAGCAAACATCAATAGTTTGAAGGGACTTATTTCTGTTGATCCGAAAAGGAGCTACTGAAATGTTAAAGGTCGAACATGGGACATTGTCGCCGCAAATATTTTTATTCCACTTTATACAAAATACTTGCAATATTCGTAGTCAACACATTAAATATATGTCAATCATTAAAACATGTAGTAAAAAAATAACCATGATTCCAAATTATGTACCGAAAAAATCCTCCTCATAGTCAAGAACTATGTCTAATTCCATGACTCAACTAATCTATCGTTTAGCTAACGAGGTGTGTAATCAATTATGTTTTATTATTTATGAAATTAGATGCCGACTATGAGTCTTTAAGGCCTATTGAAAACCATTGACAATAAATTAACATCATTATTGAGAATTAAGATGAAAAAGACAATTAAACAGGATAGTTATGCCAGCTAGTTAATTCAGAGCACAAGACATGTATGAAAAATATGATGTGGAGTTAAAGAGAAATTTACGAATTACAAAATTCGTACAAACATAGGACGCATAAAGAAACGTTTCTCTTTCTCAGAAGAATGGAACAATGGATGCGAATGTGACACGTGACATGAGAACATTGACCGGACCGGCGGCGGCTTTTCAATATTCAATGCTCACAGTCTGCCGAGTTGTTTGTCAGTGTGTGTCGTGTTTACTTGGTCATATGAATACAGCTTGCGTACAGCACTCAAGCAAACCAAAGCAGGCTAATTTTCGTATTGGCATTGGCATGCGAGTAATCGCACGGGTGGCAGGAAATTTAAATTTTTCTAGTTTAATGGAGGATTAGCAACAAAACTAAATGGGAAAAAAGGAGTTCATGGTGTTTTGTTGTGTTGTGTGCGATGAAAGTTCAAGGAACTTGGGTAGGAAAAAAGTGAAACTGAAAGGGTCGAATGTTGTTTACGTTTTTATTACTGTTGTTCGTTTCTTGTCATTTTGTAAAAAGTGTCGGATTTTGAAGTTTTGGTCGAATCAACCACAGACTTTGTTCATATTCGTGGTATTTAATTAGTCATCAGTTGGCTGTCAGTGAGCGTGAGTGTTAGTTAAGTTGTAAGTGGTCAGAACCAGAAGATTGAAAATTTAGTCGGTTGTCAATTGTCATTTTGGGGCGGAGTCAGCAGTGAAGGGTATGTGGACGATTGTGTTGTAAAATTAAATGACATATTTTTATTTAGTTAATTCTAAAGTAATATATTTTATATTTGCGTTTGTCAGTCTATGTGGCGTATTATTGATTTATGGAGTGTCATTATTTATTTTTTAAAGTTTGGCAGCTGTTATTGGTTCTTAGAAAGCTCAAAGTGGATTATTAACCATTATTGTTTGTCAATATTGGTCATGAATAGTTGACAGTCGAGAGGACCGGTACAAGGAAAGCAAAACGAGTGACTGGTGACAGGTGGCAGTGGAATTACAAATTTGAAATAATCAGCATCAGCTTCCGAGTTCAAAAATTGAAGGTATGGTAAATATTTTAAAAATTAACAATGGCTAACGCAAAGCCGTGGTCTATTGTACTGTGATAACATATATACGTGCCTGATATTAAGCCATAGAGTTAAGCAAGTTGCTATTAATTATCGCTCTATTTTTTATTATTATTTAAGGTTTCAAAATACCAAAGGTTGGAGGTTGGAAACGAATTCTTATAGTGTTGGGTTGAACAGGTATGAATTGTATGTTTATGCCTTGTTGATTGTAAATATCCCAAACTTTCTTTAATAATTATTAAGTTGTCACAAATCACGTGTCTGTTAGCAACTAGAAATAGGTATAAGCTCACCTTTTGTGTTTCTCCACTATTTATTGTTTATTGATGGTACTTAAACACTAGCACAACTAATAACAGTTAATATCGAAAGAACACTGAGAACTACATTCAATTTAGTTTTAAGTTTAGCACTGTTGAATGTGGACTGCCACGGAACTGTTAAATGTATTTGTAATATCGAATAGCAGTTGTTTTTTGATAAATTGATTAGTGTAATTCGTGTTTTAGCAATTAAGATATCGAAGGTGTAAAGAGATGTCCATGTTAGTGACTTAGTTCATTGTAATCAGTGTAATAATGTTCCAAGTTGTAAGCTATCTTTTCAAAACAGATACTTTAATTTTCCTTCATGTCTCTCACACTCTCTGGGTGATAACTATTTTTTACGAAATTTTATTTATTCCTATACCTCCTGCTGCAAGTAATACCACTGTTGCTATTTACTACTTTTTATTGCCTATACCTTATTTTTCTTTTCCCTTCTTTTTTGCCTTATACTTCATTTCAATATCAACCACTCTTACCAATATCTCCTTTCTATCATTATTTCAGTTGAAAACCATGTATTCCACTCCATATTGTTGGTTATTTGGGCATCTGCGTAACTTTATATATTTTTATAACACCCTATGTGGAGTAGTGTCCTATGAAATCTTATCCTATCCTTTGGTCTCCCTATATGCTTCAATCTATAAGTTATAATGTATGTATTCACTCTTTTTGTACTGCTCCAACTTGGTTGGCTCTCCTACAGTTTTACTTTTACATTTTTTGCCTGCTCTAATAATATTACTACTGTTGACTGTGTGCAGGTTTCTCGAATGCTCCTGATGATGATGATATGGCTTGTAAATCCAATGGCAGTGTGCTCTGTTTTCTATTTGATGGTATATCGAGTTTCAGAGTGAAGCTTGTTTTGTCGGTGGTCGGTATTCCTCAGTATTGTATTCATCGCAGACTATCTCTATTTTCTGGTGAATGAAGACATTCGTTACCTATTCGCTTTACCCTTTTACCTACATTAGTTACTACTGTATCTAGCAACTCCGCCAACTATCTACATTTTTGGACAGGCAAAAAGGCAAGTTTCCACATCCATCGAACATTCAAACAGTTCAATGTGTTGTTAAAGAACACGCCATCATGATGAACCCACACGATCAAAATGATGAAGATCGTTGGAACCAATTCCGTAGGCACTCTTACAACATTGTCTATGGAATTGGTTGAATGGATGAATTTAAGAATGTATGGCTTTGCAAACTTTCCATGACACAAGTGTCTGTACTTGTGTTGGGCAAATCTATGAAATTAGAAATATTCCGCGGAAAACTTCATCAAAAATTTCAAAGCGACTGCAAACAGTTTAATGCCATGTTTATTTTGGAAAATCCCTAATATTGTAGTTGATGACATGTACGGGTTCCTTGTTTTTAAGCTTGGCAATGAATTTTGAAAATACTGCTGATAAGGTGTCACATCTCGAAGTACTGGGAATTTCCGCGATTGCAACAAATTATGAAAGTCGCTTTTTAGTTCAACTGAATTACTTGATCATTTTTTTTATTCTTTTAAATCAGATTACAGAAATATGTATAATTTCCTTCCATAATTTTATAATTCAGTAAAATAAAGGCTTAAGTGTAGGGAAAAAGTAGATGCTAATAAGATGAATCAAAGAATTACAATTTACCAAAGTTAATCAATGTCGGTATTCAGCTTCGATAAAAACGAATTTAAACAGACGCCTTATGCTGTCTCCTAAAATTTATATTTAAAATGCAGATTTGAAGTAGAAATAAAGTGAAATGGAAACATAGGTAGACTGCTAAATTGCAAAAGGGTATTGGGCACATAGTTCATAGTCGCATGATCTCTCTTATCATATCATGTTATTTGAGAAGCTCTTTTTCGAACAAAAGTGAGCAGTGATAAATTGCAGTTGAGAACATCATTGGAAGGTAGCTACAAGTTCTGCAAACAACCTAGTTTGAGTAACGAGTGTCGATTTATACCTGGTCTGTCATCTAGGGAAACAGGAAAAGAACTAGTGTTATCGCAGATGTACGTCAAAAAAGGTTGTAGCAGCTAAGGCAATTGCAGTAAACGGTGTGTGAATATTGTGTACATAAGAACGAACGAACAGTAGTAGCAGTAGTCACGAAAAAAGTGGTGGCAGAGGATTAAAAACTTCAAAACTATTCCTTTCAAAATAGCTTCCAAGTCATACTTGTATCATGGTACCTTTATTGTCAGTGAAACTTAATAATTTTTGCATTTCTCTATTTCATATACTTTTGCCAAGCTCGTTCGGACAATGTAACTTGAAAAACTGACAGTTGTGTCATAATTTCCTTGTTGTTGAAGAAGTATCGTGTTGACGACGCTGTTATAGTCTGAATTCCGATATAATATTGTTATGAAAGTTTAAATTGGTAGAAAAAAAGAATACAAAAAATCTGTTTCAAGATGAATCTATCTACCAGTAACGGTGTTTCTCATAAACTAGTTACGACTTCGAAGTAAGGAACTTCCAGAATGAGCGATACTTGGGATGAAAAGGCTGAAAACAAGGAAGAACCAGATGAAAAAGGTGAATCGGGTGTTTTCCCCCCGGACACTTCATTATCGGGACTGACGTCCGAATTAGAGCCTGATCCTAGAGTGGTAGGAAGCGTATCTTCATGTAAAGAAGAAGCCAGCACCTCAAAGTCGTCTTCAAGTTGCCAAAGAGGATCTGCCGGGAAGCAAGTAGTATTACTGAATCCGATAGCTCTTCAAAACTTTTTTAAACCTGCTGCTAAACCATCTAATAGTACTTCAAGCGCAAACATGGAAGGAGGCATAGCAGACGGAGAGTCTAGTGCGAAAAATGAAAGTAGTCGTAGTTCCATGCAATCTCAGGAATTTTTAAAATTAACTCAAGCTTTAGCTACGGCACTCAAGTCTGAACCTAAGAAGAAAGTGTTTTGCGCCAATACCAACTGTAATATGAAAACTGACACTGTTTTTGGTGCCCCATCCTTTGCGTGTTTGTATTTTGGTATGACTGGAAGTGGTTCTCCAAAAATATGCCAAGCCTGTTTGAAAAAAGCAGAATCTTACCATGAGGCATGTTTTTATTCGCAATTCACATGACTTTTAATTTACCCTTCTTGCTAACTTTAGCACTTCATTTGTTTCTACTTGCAGAAATCGAAGTCCATTATTGTCAACAAGGAAAATTTGTTTGATCTTAAGTTTGAAATTCAAACAGCTTCGTCGGATTCGATGGTTGATTTAGATAGTCCAGGTACTGAATATTTCTTGTTATCAATTGATTGTCCATAATCTTGTTAAAGAAAGCAATTAAGAGTTCTAATTTTTTGCAGCGAATAGCCCTGCTGACAGTTCTAGTGAAAAAGAAAGCACAGACACACAGACTGACATATATTCGATCTCCCTAACTAAGATGAATGAGGCATTAAATGACATCATGCTTAAGTTTGACTTGAAGTCACAGGTAGATAAATGTTCGGAAAGTTTGACCAAAGAAGTTCACGATTTGGGTAAGAGAGATAAAACGAACATTTATTTTTAAAAAGCTTAGACAGTTGAAGAATCCTTTTGATGCGTTCAGCGTTTTATATGCATACAACTCATGTACGAATATGTCCAATTATTAGATGCTGATTTTATGAATATGGATTTATCGATGGAAAAACTTCGGGCAACATTGGATAGCACTGTACAACTTTATAATACAAAAATTGCCATAAAGCCCCAGGTTATTTTAATGTTTAGAAACTTTTAGGTATTTCTTGATTGATTCTTAAGATGTGATTATCTATCTTGAGTAGATGGTTGAAATTGGAACTGTGGATATAGACTCTAGACACGCAATCACAGTTCAAAGGGCAGATAATTTGGGATCAATAGCCGCCGGTCTTAGCCGCCTAGGAGCTAAAGCTCTGAGCAAAGCCATCGCTGATTTAAAATCTCTTGGTGCGTATTATTGCATTTTTGTTGTTTATATAATGTAATTTTATGTAATATATAGTATATTTTAATTTTGATGTAAACATGTATGCCATAATCATTTTTTTCGAAATTCTTAAAATTAGCTGGGACTGGAGCTTCTCCAGAGGTGAGCTGAACGAATATTTCATTTAAACTAATAAGGATTTTGATCCGATTGGCCGAATAATGATCGGATTGGTTGAATAATAATCCGATTGAGAAGTAAACTAGCAAACTTTAATATAAAAATATTAATGTAGGTTCAAGCGGGTACAGGGAGTACTGTTGGATCTTCGTCTCATCAAATGCATTCGCATGGTCGGCAACTAATTTTTGTCAAGCCCAAAGAAGGTCAAGAAGTTTATGCCATGCATAAACATTCGTTGTGTTACTGGCTTCCTGCAAAGATAATTAAAGTGGTTACTAGCTCATTACCAAATCGACCGGTAAGTATAATCGTATGTTTCAAGCACATCGGGAAACAATATTTTTTCACAATAAAAATCACAATTCGATTATTGTTTATTTTCAGACCATGTTTACAGTTCAGTTTCAGCAGAAAATAAAGACAAGAGTACGAAGTGGTGATGATAAGGATGCGTATATAAAAGAAGTGTCTGGGAAGCAATTAGCTTTTAAAAAACCTTCAACTGTCACGCTACCCATTGGTTGTAGGATAATTGCTCGGTTTAAAGACCTACTGAATACTGATGCAGAAGTTGACGGGATGTTGTATGCTGGAATAATTGCAGAACTTCCAAAACACCTGAATAGTTTTCGGTATATTTAAGCAATGACACAAGTGTGAATATTTAATGTTTTATAGATATTTGTAAAATTAATTGATATAAAATAGTTATAGTAAATTTTTTTTGAAGTAACTGCTGAATGATATATAAAGAAGGGATGATTAATCCTATTTTGATACAGGTACTTGGTATTTTTCGACGATGGTTATGCACAATATGTACACCGTCCTGAAGTGTTTCCAGTTGTTGAGGCATCCCCCGACGTTTGGCTTGACGTCCATAAAAATTCTCAGGATTTTGTACAGGATTATGTGACTAAATACCCAGACAGGCACATGATTCGGGCTCAAAATGGGTCGGTATTCCACGTCGAACTAAATGGTTAGATCCTTGTAACAGATCTGAATCTTACAATTAGTAGTCTTTCTATCATCATTCTGAATAAAATGAACACCACTTTCAGGTCAATGGTTACCTGCCAAAATTGTTGGTATTGACGGGTCACTGATGAAAGTTCAATACTTAAGAAATACAGACGTAGAATTTGAATGGATATATCGTGGATCCACTCGTCTAGGCCCTTTGTTCAATAGAATCTGCTCAATACAAGCTAAAACGTCCAAGCCTGCGTATGCTCGTCGACACACTTGTGTTCAGGTATAGACACAAACAATAATAACATTACCACACTCTTTACTAAATGTTAAGTTATTAATTGCTACGTTTTTATGCTGCAGAGTAACAACTACTCGTTTGAGGTCAACAATGATGAAGATGATGGCAGTAAGTGAAATAATCAAGTTTAGTTAAATATCAGCTATGTTAACTGCTTGTTGTACATCATAAGATAATACTTAAGAGTGAATATGCTTGATATTGGGCTTTTTTTAAGCAGTAGTTTACAAATAGTTCAATTTAAATCTCTTATTTATTTAGATAAAGTTGCGAGAAAACATACGGGTGGAGGTGAAGGGCCTGGGCGTGTAGGATCTAGCAAACATATATTGAAAACAAAGAACGGGGTTATTGTTTCGACTGCGCTTGAGTCTGAGGGGCACATGATTGTATGTGATGTTAATACTTTTATTAAAATAAGATACGTCATGGCGGTTTTTTTATTGTTATAACAGAAATGTTTTTTATGTAGAAAATTCAAATTCCACATAATTGTCCAACGCCACGTCCCTTTGCTAAGCACATTTGCATTCCTTCATGTGGGTTTAGATATGACGAGGAAAAATTTCGTAAAGTTAGTCCATTAGTGATTCCTTTTTACCTTGGATGGGCAAGGTAACCGTCTCAAGATTATAAATTAACTAACATTAGCAAAAAAATAACAAAATATATTTGCACGATTTTGTAGAATTTTATCTGGAGCTCAGGTTTTTTATCACACACCGTGTGGTGTCCTGTTTAAAACTTACGAACAGATTCACGCATATATTACTCACACAAAGACAGAGATTCCAATCGATTTTTTTTCATTGGAACCCAACATTGATGCACTAAATGGTTTTGAACCAGGCCGCAAAATAGAGTCTCTTAAGGTAGGTCAGTTAAATGTGTATGTATTATATTCTTCAAAACAAATATCATGGTTATGTTTACAATCGCAGGACATCTCATATGGAAAAGAATGGACTCCAGTACCTTGTGTTAACTCACTGGACCATGATCTACCGGCGTATATGGAATACACCACTAAACGTGTGCGTGGCAAAGATGTGATAATTAACGATGACGATGGATTCTTAACATGCTGCGATTGTGAGGATGATTGCAGAGTGAGTTTGATTTTACAGGCACATCTACACATGTTTGTGTTTGGTTTATTTTGTAATCTCCATGAGTGTTTTGATGATACTGTACTCCATTATTTAGGACAAAGACAAATGTGCTTGTGTTCAGTTGACTCGCTCCGGAATGAGTTTCAAAATCGCCAAGAAAGAAGGAGTCAACCTTGATACTTACGAAAACCGCCGTTTAAAAAATCATGTGCTTAGTGGGGTTTATGAATGTAATAGGAAGTAAGTGCATTTGTGACATCTAAACTAATGTATGGAACTTCTTAAATTTTTGTTTCTCAATATTTTACTTGGTTTCAGATGCAAGTGTCGTAAAACTTGCTTTAACAGGGTGGTCCAGAATAACGTCAAGTGGCCTATTCAAATTTTTAAGACTGTTGCAAAGGGCTGGGGAGTTCGAGCGTTGCATGATATGCCTCAAGGATCATTTATATGCGTTTACACTGGTCAAGTTCTGACTGATGAAACTGCGAACCAGGTAAATGGTCTTATTACAAAAACAACGGTTATTTGAGCTATCATAGGGAAGGTTTTGTAATAAAATATTCATTGCTTTTGTTTTTTATACACAGGAAGGAAGAGCATGTGGTGACGAGTATTTGGCTGAACTTGATTACATCGAATGTAATGAGCAAGTAAAGGAGGAGTATGAATCTGATGTCACTGATATTGAGTCGGAAGAACCTTATTCCAAGAGTAATTCTCGAATGGAGAAAGCTAAGGCAAATTCAACTAACTCTGGAGAGACCAGTAAGGAGGAGCTATCCGTTTATAAATTAATATTTTGGTATTTTTATGCTTCATGGATTTTATGCATATTTATATTTATGGTTTATGTTGCAGAGAAAACTGACGTAGCCAGAAAGTCAACCGTGCACAAGGCAGTGAAATCTACTAGCGGAACCAAGCGAACCATAGGTTTGCCAATTCCTAAATCTCTCACTATCAATTCGACCCAACATTTTAATTTATTTTGGGTTTACAGTTTACTTAGACGATTCTCAACCGGTTTCTCCCGTTAATCACCCAGTTGCACGGAAGTCTGGTTCTCGTAACGGAACACCAGCTGGTAAAGATTTTACACGTTTTTCATGTGTCACAAATGGCGATTGATAATGACAATATAAAAATTCATTTCTTGTTTTGTTGTTATTGCATAATAATAAAGTCGAATCAAAGCAAGCAATACCACTGTCTCCAAAATCTGGTGTTTCATCGCCCACGTCAACAGTCAGTAAGCGCTCCAGTAAGGAGGATTCCGACAGTGATGAAGGTAAAATCACCTAATCATTAAGTTAAATAATGAAAATTGGCAACTTCTGTCGTTATGAAATGCTTTTAAACAGATGATGGAGGAAACGTAAGAGCATACTCGAGCTTTTCAGCTAGTGCTGCCGGGAAGGAGGCAAAAAATGCTGCTAGATTAGAAACCCGAGAGTATTTTGGAAAAAATGAAGCTGTTTACATTATGGATGCTAAGAGTATGGGCAACTTTGGAAGATACTTGAATGTACGGCAACTATCTACATGCGCTGTTATTATTAAATTATGTGATTCTCTGATGTACATAAACGGTTATTATTCTCTGCTTGCAGCATTCTTGTGATCCCAACGTTTTTGTTCAAAACTTATTCGTAGATACACATGATATTCGGTTTCCATGGGTAGCGTTTTTCACGAAGAAAGATGTAAAGGCGGGTACTGAATTAACATGGGATTATCACTACGAAATCGGAAGCGTGCCCTCAAAAACTTTATATTGTTATTGTTTACAAGATGGATGTCGTGGTCGACTTCTATAACCCGAGTTAGGTTTAAGTTAAATTTGTTGAATTGGTTTATTTGGATTGATACATAGATATAGCTTTTGGCTGTTAATTAGTTTGCTACTCAAATCGGTCATCGAAAACAATGATGTATGGTTGGTTACCCAGTCAATATGAATGAGACAGTGATAAAAAATTGTCAAGGTACTAAAATCTAAAAAAAAGTTATACTAGAAATAAAATCATGAAGCCTGTTCAATCATAACTATTTTCTTGTCCTGATGATGAAGGAAGATTAAACCTTCGAAAGCTTGACATTTATATTCAAAATGTTATCATCCGCTGTAACCGTGCTTAATTCTATCAAATATAGAAATTATTTGCCAACACACCTTCCGTATTTTAGCATTTTATCTCCGTGCCATTTACGTAGACTAGGTAACCAACTAATTGAATAATTTTTTGAATGCTCATTTAAAAGCACATGAGTAGCCCACAGATCTTTTAGGGAGCGAACTTCTCAGTTTCTCATTTTAAAACGCCGTATACAATTTCCACGTAGTTCTGAAAAATTATTGTGAAGTTTTTTTTATACGCATGAGCCTATGTAACCAGGGTGTCTGCTGGTGTTCTAGTATTATGAAGTGCAAATTCGTAATTTAAAATAAGTGTTGTATCAAGTTGTTAAATGAAATGCTGTTTATTATTTTAATAAACCCTGTTCATTTCGTTACTTTTGTTGTCTTTTTTAATTTCCGGAGGGCCTACCTACAAATAATTCATATTAAAAATTAAAGAAAATATGCTTTATGATCATATCTGATAGAATTTGCCAGATCAAGAAATAAACTTCTCGATTTTTCTTTCGAAACTAACTAGTGAGGCCTGCTGTCATCTGTGTTCTCATCTGTCTTACCGGTACTTTCTCATACACTTTGGTACAAGGTATCTTGTCCCCCTATTCCCATCATCACTGTATGAAATCAGTATATTATATTATATAGTACTTAGTAAGTACATAAGTGCAGTGCATTAACAAAAGTCAGTATGTGTACGGGTATGTCTCAAAGCACTGCTACAACTAGTCATTCAGGGGAATAATCAGAAAGGCTGCAATCGATAATTATTTAAACAGCATTTAATTAAAATTAAAGTTTAATTAAAAAGTTTATTTGGTGAGGCTGGTACTTTTTGGCTTATCTTAAAATTGGTAAACTTCTGGATATAAAGTAGAGAAGCTCAGTACTAGATAAGGTAGCCTGATAACTAAGCTACATCATCCTGTTGAGACAAGTTAGCAGCGTTCAAGTTAAAAAAATTTAAATGGGCAATTTAAAAGTTTTTTTGGGAGGTTGGTATTTCTTTGCTTATCTGAAATTTAGTCAACTACTGGATATAAAGTAGAAAAGCTGAGTAATGCATAAGGTAGCCTGATAACTAAGCTACTTATCCTGTCGAGAAAAGTTGGCAGCGGTCAAGTTAAAAAAATTAAATGGGCAATTTAAAAGTTTTTTGTGAGGTTGGTATTTCTTTGCTTATCTGAAATTTAGTCAACTTCTGGATATAAAGTAGGAAAGCTGAGTAATGCATAAGGTATTCTGATATCTAAGCTACGTTATCCTGTCGAGAAAAGTGGGCAGCGGTCAAGTTAAAAAATTTAAATGGGCAATTAAAAAGTTTTTTGTGAGGCGGGTAGTTTTTGGCTTATCTGAAATGATGTATTACACGGTATTTGTTAATTTTGGAAATTTAGGCCTTATTTAGGGCTGTAAACTTTATTTTCCTGAAAAAATCCTGAAAAAACGTGTATTGCACGATATTTGTTAAGTTTAGAAATTCAGGGCCTTATTTAGGACCTTAAACTTTCTTTTCCTTCAAAAATGCTGAAACATGATGTATTACGATGTTTGTGAAATTTCGAAACTGAGGGCCTTATACTTTATTCCCCGTAAAACAACTTGATTCCCCTTAAAAATGCTGAAAAATGATGTATTACACGATATTTGTGAAGTTTAGAAACACAGGGCCTTATTCAGGGCCTTCAACTTTATTCTCCATAAAAAATCATAACAGGTAACGCGTAACAGGTAACGCGTAAGATGTAACGCGTAAACACTCTAACGCGTTTTGATTTTCAGCAGCATTCCAAAAAAGGCTTTGCTAAAGCAGCCTTTAAAAACACATGTCCCACTCAAACCAGTGCTAGGGTTGTCTTGTTATTCCCATAAACGAAAACACTATCCTAATCCTCGATCCACCAGATGACAGACAGATGTTCACATTTATTCTTCTGACAACACCTACATTTTGGCTACCTAGCTTATTATCCATAAAAGCATGGTTAATTATCTGAAGAAAATATACTCAAGATTTATTGTTGGTTAGCAAGCTAAGCTAATAATATTGCATTGCTGATTTCTACAATCATTCATACACATATCATCGAAGAAAGCACGACTTTCCAGAATTAAATATTTTTCAGGATGGATGAAAGTTTTTGTGATACGAGTTATTCAAGCAGTAACAATGAAACATTTGAAAGTGAAGATCCCACAAGAGAAAATCCTGTTGACCTTTCACATTACAGGCCATACTTTATTTCCATCCAGAAAATGGTTTTATATGAAACTCGGAACGTGAGTTTACAAACTAAAAGCACGAAAATACCACCTGTTGAAAGGGCATATGTAACCGAAATTAATTTATGTGTGAATTATTTTCTTAAAAATTGCAGAGATTCTTCCTTGTGGGATCCAATCAGACGGAATCTAAATTCAGAATTTTAAAAATTGATCGCATGGAGGCAAAGGAGCTGGTACTTGTTGAAGATCAGGCACGATACACACAAAAAGAAATGAAAGAACTACTTTCAACTATTGCTTGTGTTAATAGACCAAAAAATCCTGCAGGATTGGTTCGGACAGTTTCTGCCTTTGGAATCCTTGGTTTTGTCAGATTCCTTGAAGGCTATTACATAGTTCTCATTACAAAAAGAAGAAAAGTGGCGACGATAGGATTTCATTCTGTCTACAAAATAGAAGACACCTCTTGCATTTATATACCTTGTGACGGCCCTTCAAAGAACCCTGATGAGATGCGATATCTCAAGCTATTTCAAAGTATTGATCTATCGAGCAATTTTTATTTTACGTAAGAAAGTTAAGCATATTGATCCGTTAAGTCAACTCAAATTACTATTTTATGGTAATGATGCAGTTTACCTGTCGACCTACATGCATTCACAGGTATAGCTATGACCTTACCAACAGTCTTCAGTATAACTTGTCCCCCCATAAAAAAGTCGTGCCAGCTTATAAGGTTACAAATCCAGATCTCATGTAAGCCCCTTACTTTATGTTACAGGCAACAGTATGTTAACTATTTATTTTGGAATTGGAAAAACAAGCGTGCTTACCTCCATTTATTAGTGCTGGTTATGGAGTGTCCAACTTTGTAAATCGTAAATTTGTCTGGAATGCAAAACTTTTGGAACCTATGGAAACCATATTGCATCCGGACTGGATACTGTACGTTACTCATGGATTTATTGGACAGTCAAATGTATGCGTACATGGAAAGCCCATTTATTTGACAGTAATTGCTAGGAGGTCAGCGCAGTATGCTGGCACTCGATTTTTAAAGCGTGGGGCAAACTTTGAGGTAAAACAATTAGAGAATGTTTAATGTAATGGAGTCATCCCGTAAATATGGATGCTTTTCATTGAAAAACGGTTTCTAATATTTTAGGGAAATGTAGCTAACGAAGTAGAAACGGAACAAATAGTATTTGATTCTAGCGTATCCTGCTTTGTTCGTGGAAAATTTACGTCCTTTGTTCAAATGCGAGGCTCCATACCTGCCCATTGGAGTCAAGACATAGCTAAAATGGTTCCAAAACCACCTATTGGGATAGACTTGGCAGATCCGTATGCAGAGACTGCTGGTTAGATTTCGTGAAATATTTAATTTTGTATGGTTTTGAGTGATTAGATAATGGTCACCTGTAATTCCAATGTTGGTTCAAATGTTATTGTTTATTGTATGTACGCTAGGTAAACATTTCGGAGATTTACTATCAAGATTTGGAAGTCCAATTGTTGTAGTTAATCTAGTTAAGAAACGGGAGAAAAAAAGGCACGAAAGTATTTTAACTGAGGAATACACAGCAGCAATTACGACATTAAACCAGTTTCTACCTCCAAAACATAGGATTATTTACGTAGGATTTGACATGGCTCGGACAAATAAAACGTCAGTTTCTATGGATTTGTAGCTTTTGAGCAGCTTATTTGCTTTGAAACATGAATATAACTGAGGTCATTCTTGAATACTGCAGCAAAGAAGAAAATGTGATGGTGAAATTGGCTGGAATTTCAGAGGAAGTATTTCGAAGGACAGGATTTTTTGCGACTTTTCGCGAATCCCAATCTTTTTCTGAGGATAATTTATATAATGAAGTGAGGAAGAAATTTTCATACTTATCGTTAGTAACCTTTCTATAATGAGAGCATAAATGCATGATTATGTGATTTGCTTCGTTGTCATTACAAAAATCTAGAAAAAATTGGAAGGATTCGGTAGAAAACAAACCGGCCTTGTTCGAATTAATTGTGTAGATTGTCTGGACAGAACCAATACTGCCCAATTTGCTCTTGGGAAATGTGCCTTGGCTCATCAGGTATGTGATGTGTCTTTTGAGTTCATATTTTGACTTTTCGATAAAAAAAAAGGAAAAATGTTGTTTGTTATTTTAAAGCTTCGGGAACTAGGCGTACTTAGAGCTGACAGTGAACTAGATTTCGAGTCAGACGTTATACGAATGCTGGAGGAATTGTATGAAGACCATGGTGATACATTAGCTCTCCAATATGGTGGCTCGCAGCTTGTTCATCGAATCAATACATACAGAAAAACAGCCCCATGGACTTCACAAGGAAATGACATAATGCAAACGATGTCACGTTACTATTCTAATACATTCTCTGGTAGAATGCACATTCATTTCTTCACCTAATATGTGTCGTAGTTTGTATTAGTTTATTAGAATATCTGTCCTATCTTATCATTACACAGATGCTGATAAACAAAATGCTATCAATTTATTTTTGGGAATGTTTAAACCATTGGAGGAAGCTTTTCCACTTTGGAGTTTAGAAACGGATTTACATCTTCATTTAAGATTAGATCTACGTTTTACTAACCAATCCTACAGGAATATGAGAGCGTAAGCATGTATTTAATTTAAAATGTTGCTGTTTTTATTAATTTGAACGCTTTTAAAACTGTATCGTACATTGTATAGGTTAACAGAGTGGTACCCAGACTGCGTGCTAGACGCTCTGCCGTACGCTGCACACGAAGTTCATAAAACCTGCAAACTCCTTCCTTGCGAAGACTGGGACGACATCGACGCTTATGCTGATTTCTATCGACCACGACAGTTTATCCCGCTCTCTGATTTATACGCATTCAAAGTGAGCCATTCTGTGCGAGATTTTATGCCAAATTTTACCACCGATTTTTCTCCGTTTGTGGTTCGCATCCGCCCTGGGAAACGACAGGAGGAAAATATTGGAAAAAAAGCTGCTGCTAAGGTGCTGACTCATAAGAATCCTTCAATTATGGGACTCAGTTCTACTGGAAGTACGAATTCAACAAGGTATGAAAAATTAATTAAAATGACTCATTGGAGAATGGAAACGTTGTTTGGCAATATGAAATTTAATTAATCTCGTTGTGATATCTATTTTAAAATAGCAGCGGTTCCGATACAGATTATTCTAGCAGTGAGGAGATGAGTTCTAGTATGGCAAGCTCAAGTGCAAGTGCGTTTGCCGCTGGATTACGTTCAACTCCAGGGGAGATCAGCTTTTCAAAATTCTTTAACTCCATGAAGGACTCGTACGGGGTTGAACTCAAATCACCGAGAAAATCAGATGTTATGTTGTACAAACGGTAAGTACAAACAATTATTCGATGGTCTAAATTTGGTAGGATTTGATACATGCTTATTTTTATCTCTTGTCATAGGTTTGTAAACTTTCAACAGCATCTTCTGGTAGATGTTAGTTCACCGATATCACCAAAAATTGTTCAAGCCTCTATAATTCCATTAAGTGCATTTTCAAAGGATAGTTCATTTAGCGTAACGCCGCCGAAAGTTTCTCGGGTACATTTTTTACATTTTTGGTACATTGAAAGTCTTGCGAATTTTGCTCTCATTTTAAAATCCAATGTTTCGTAGGTTTCTCGAGATATCTACAAAAACTATGTCAACCGGGGTACTGCTGGAGCGTTTATGCCATCTGCGAGAGATATTAACACATACAACCGTTACGTAGCAAAATCTGGAAATCCATATCAGAAATCTGTTGTAACAAAACCAAATTATAAAGTAATATAGTGACAATAACATAAATCAATTCCAATAATCAAGTCGAAGAAATTCCTCATCAGATTTGTTTTAACGTATTAACACTTACCTCATTATATATTTTAACAATTTCACGTACGCAATATTTAGCGATTTTTTTTTGTACAAACACACGAAAGAAATATTACATCATATTTCTTTCTTGATAGTATTTTACAAATAAAATAGTGTATTTTGTAATTGTATGCCTATAATATTCTATCTTTACCCATTCTCTGACCATTTTGCATCGATGTACAATGAAAATCTCTCACCTGTGAAATATTGCAGTCACTGGTTGCCACACACTGTCAATGACTTCTTCTCTCTGCCGTCCGAGAATTTTTTTTTACATTGAAACTGGCTAGCGTACTTAATATTCATAATCAAATTTGATATGATTGTTATCAAAAACAAAAAAAAATTGCATATCGTTCAAGATTAAATTCGACGGATAGATACGAAGCCGAAAAGGTTAAATTCTTTTGTTATGCTCATTTACACGCTATCTCGATGATATTTTTGCATACATTCATCCAACCTTATTTCGAGATACTGCGCGTGCGCGAGCTATCAAAACAAATGATTACTTCGTACGTATGCTTTATTAGTATCGGGACGATACTCTTTAATAATGGTGTGTGTGTCTGTCCATATGGTACTCTGGTACTCTGTCCGAACGATTTTTCGAAAACGCCTCAACATATCGACTTCGGTTTTTTTTATTCGATAGGTATCATAAATATCTCGCCACAGCTATAAGATGGAACCTTCAGCAGGTTC
>JAHZNA010001864.1:0-11897 GCA_027743935.1 Sinodicranocentrus sp. ZH6
CAGCTACCAAATATAGTTTTACGCCAACAAACCGTGCATGGCCTTAGATTTTTGAGTGTGACTAGTGCAAGCTGCATATATGACTTGAATATGTAATTAGCTATTGAACAGAAAGAAATCCGTGATTACACGCATGTAAAATTGTCGTTAAATTCGTCCACACAAACGCAGATTTCGGTTCGCGTTCGCCTAGTTGAGTAATATATTAACATTACTCTGTTATCTGCTGCAGAAGCAACAAATTCTTTTCCTGCATTACTTCAATTTTTGTTCAAATTCGTTTTAACTTGAACTTTAAGTGATTTTCTTACAATTGCGTTAAACCAAAAGCAAAATGCGAATCATCGAAATATCATTTATTCTCTTGGTATTTTCGCAGTCAGTATTTTGTAAGTTTATAATATATATATATTTCCTTACTATCAACTAAACAACGATACAATTTGAGTACCGTACCCTTTTCGTACAAATAATTTAATTATCAATCACTCTCTTTCAATCCTTACAGGTATAAAATGCTATTCCTGCACATCTCACAAAGATCCTGATTGTGAATTATCTCCACCCCCAGAAAAGTATCTTATAGAGTGCACTACTCACACGTTAGAAGTGTATGGCGACGTAGAGCGTCAGTCGAAGCTCGATGAAGATTCAAACCAGAATAAGGCCAAGGCCATCCCTCAAAAAAATTCGGGTACAATGTCTGCAAGTGCAAATTCGGCGAATAAGTCTTTTGGTTTCACTCCTGAACTGCTAAAAATGCCCAAGGAAGCCACTATGTGCAGGAAGTCAGATATCTTATAGAGTGCACTACTCACACGTTAGAAGTGTATGGCGACGTAGAGCGTCAGTCGAAGCTCGATGAAGATTCAAACCAGAATAAGGTCACCCTTCAAAAAAATTCGGGTACAATGTCTGCAAATGCTCAGGAGCCCAATTCAAATGCATTTCCGAATCAGCCATTACAACAAACCACAGCTCCTTCAAATCAGAATTTATCAGAACCAGCAGGTCTTCAGGAGAAAGTAAGTCGCCCCGTTAGAAGCGTTGAAAATTCGGCGAATAAGTCTTTTGGTTTCACTCCTGAACTGCTAAAAATGCCCAAGGAAGCCACTATGTGCAGGAAGTCAGTTTACTACATTCCTGAACAGGCAAATGGACCTGGTATACAAGCAACTAATTTTATTTTCAGATTTAATAGGGTAGAATAAGACAAGACTATAATTGCATTTGTTTGATTTTCTTCAATTTACAGACAGTGTGCTTCCCTCAACCGTCAGAGTTACTCGCTCTTGCGGATGGATTACCGAAGACGAGAAAGAAAGTCAGACAGTGGAATCCAAGCCAATTCCTTCTTTGTCAACCTGCAAATGGATCGGAGCAGAAGCTGTGCAATATGACCAGTGTGTATGTACACGAGATGGGTGCAATGCTGGAGGGTATTTGGAATCCCTAAAATTGCAAACAACGATTTTATTTGCAGTAATGACAGCAGGATATTGTTACATTTTATGAATTACATAAACATTTCGGTACGGAGTACGGTCCCGACCTGCTAGCAAAAATGATAATTGTATTTAATTTGCGGATGACTTATATTTGAACGTAGACAAAACTTTTAATGCATGATTTTTAAACGATACACAGTTATTTTAAGCAATAAATTTGGGAGAGAACGAGAACTCTCATAAAAATACATGCATAAAATATGCGTTGACATGAAAATCAAAACGACATGAAAGCTCTGTGATTTTATATTTTTTATTATTTTCAGTAGAATTTAGTAAGTTTAAGCTACAATCCTAGTAGCTAACAATCATTTTCTCAATTCACAATATACTTTTATACATCCAGTTTCCAGTGATTTCAAATTGCACGAACAGAATTCCACAATATTTTAAAACTTATACGCTTCTCATGTCCATATTCTTCAGGAGTCTGTACGCGCAACAGATTTATTGGATGTGTACTGGTCTAGAAAGGTACGTGTTTTATAGGTTTCATAATAATTATGACTTAACTACATATATTGGATAAGCGATAATATTGACTATATTTTATGGCGAATTTCGCATAACTTGTGTTTCATGACTATTTTCATAATGCCCCTTTGGCAAGGAATTTGACTATAAACAGGAATTTACTAGTTAATAGTTAATTACACATGTGCAGTTTCCGACTATTATTACATTTCGCAAACCTTCGAGCTTACATTCGTTTGCTGTATGATTTAAACATTAGTATATTATGTTGATCACACCGCTTTTCATAGAATAAGAGGCAAATTCTGAGTTCATCTTTAATCAAATACTTCAGTTAGATGATATTCACATACCTCATGAGTTTGAACATCTATTTTCCTGTTCATTTTTAACTAACAAACAACTAGCTAAAATTCACTCATCCACTCATCTCCCTCATACACATATCCGATTTACCTGTGCGAGACTTAGGTACTTGCATTACATATTTAAATGATTTATTCCGAACTAAACTACAAATCGTACGTCTACATTATATGTAAGACAATTGTTAAGAAACCGGCAAATATCATTTTCAGAGTCAAGAGAACAAGCTCAGCAAAATCATATCTTTGCTGCCGAACAAGATCAAGACTTGTCATAGTGGATAAAATCTTTTGAAATACAGCAAAACTATATCCTTTTCAACCATTTGTTTCCATTTTACAAACAACGCAGGGAAAAAGTAGCATATTTAAAAAATGCTTAAAAACTAAGCAATATATTTACAAGCAAGACTGAAACAATGTATGAAACAAGACTGACGTGTGACTTTAGAAAAATCATTCAGATCAAGCGTACAAATTTAATTAATTGTATAATGACTATTTATAGTAGGTGTATCCAAAAAATGAGCTGATCACATACTAATCAAATGAACACTAGAAAATAAAATAAAAAAGAAACTTGTACATGTGATGATCTTAATATGCACACTCAAATTAATTATACTTAATCAACATAAACAATTATGTATTTTATAATGTATATATGAGTGCTTCGCGACAATGAATACATATCTTTCTAACTTAAAAGTCCACATACAAGTACATATGAGAGTACAATCCATCAAAATTGTCCACAAAGGGATGGTTTTATTTGGATAAAACTGGAAGCACAGGCTTATTGTCTCCAAAAACACTCTTTCGACAAAATATACACAAACTTCTTCCGGCGATTTTATTTTACTTTTACATAACACAGTAGAATATTATGTATGTGTCCATCTATCTCGTTTACAAACTAAACAGTGTCTTACATAATCATTCTGACTAAATGAATCCTATGAAAACTTCCAGGTCCAGTAATTTTTGAAGGTGGAGATTTTTTTATAATAAAGCTAACGCTAAGCTAAAGTTATATAATCACACTGTTAGCCTTCTCTGACTGGTGCAGGAGTCTCGGATCTTTATAATATTATAATGTATTCTGTCTATCTACAATTTTAAAATTGACTAATAGATAATATATATAATATGTGATACCTACATATATCTACGTAGTCTAAATAGTGAGATGTAGGGCAATTTGAAATTCAGACTACAATAATTAAAATTTATGCAGATTTAGCCTTTTTGGGATTGAAGTGCTTGTATTACACCACCAACGTTGGGCAATGTTGAATTTCCCATTAAAAATTCATCGACCTCACGGGCGCATTGACGTCCTTCAGCGATTGCCCAGACCACCAAGGATTGACCTACATTAAAGGTAATGAGGATATATGCCAGATGTTCAGGAATAATTTTATGAAGTGTGGTATAATGCCATGTTTTAATAATGGCTCATGTGTCATTGAGACAAATAGTATAATGTACCTCGTCTGCAATCACCAGCAGCAAACACTCTTGGAATATTCGTATTATAACGACCTCGTGGGGTGGAAATGTTGCTTCTGGCATCCTGCTCAATCTCCAGTTCTGCTATGATTTGTTTTTCTGGGCCCAAGAAGCCCATAGCAAGAAGAACCATATCGCATTTGTAGATCTGAAAGCATATAACGAATAATATGAAAATGCAAATTCAGAGTAGCACGTACAAAACAAACAAATACTAATATGATATGAAAAGTTTGCAAACCTGCTCAGATCCAGCAACATCTTCCTGCTTCCACCGTCCGGTATCGTCTTTAGTCCATTCTACCTGCACTGTTCGGATTCCTATAAAATATTATTTAAGACAATTCAGTAATGGCAATATTTTCAGTTAACATAAAGCATAAAACAACAGTCAAGCAATGCAACAATACGCGTGACTTACCAGCAACGTGACCATTACCGTCATCTAAAAACTCCTATAATAAATGTAACAAGGTTTCATACATAAGTATCGTACCACTTTTTTATAAAAAGCCAGAATGCATTAAATGTTTTATTTCATACTTTGCTGAGTGTGCTAAATTTTCGAGGATCATTGCCATGCTTCACACGAACTTCTTCATGACCATAATCAACCTTGAATGTTCTCGGCCATTGGGGCCATGGATTATCTCTTGACCTTCCATTTGGTGGTTGTGGCAAAATTTCAAATGTGACAATGGACTTTGCTCCTTGTCTCAACGACGTTGCAATACAATCACAGCCTGTATCACCACCCCCGATCACAATTACATCCTTGCCCTCAGCAGACAATGGAACATGATTGATTGAGTTTCCCATCTGCTTCTTTTGCCAAGTTTCCAGAAAGTTCATCGCAAAATGAATGCCTTCAAGCTGTCGACCAGGAATTGGCAAGTCTCTTGGCCACGTTGCCCCAAGACACAAAAGAATAGCATCGTATTCGTCATAAAGTTCCTACAAAACATGTAAATCATACGTGTACTTGATTTCAAAGAGGATGATAATTATAATTGATATTTAGTAACAACGTACCTTGGCAGTAATATCTTTGCCAACATGAGCATTCAGCCTAAAATCTATTCCTTCTTGTTGCATTAATTTGACTCTTCTTTGAACAACCTCCTTAGACAACTTCATTGTTGGAATACCATACTGGAGTAAACCCCCCGCTCTGTCGTTTCGTTCGAAAACAGTAACAAGGTGCCCTCCTTTGTTGAGTTGATGAGCTGCAGCAAGACCAGAAGGTCCACCACCAACTACAGCAACTTTTTTGCCAGTTCTGAATTCTGGTGGATTGGGGACGATCCAACCATTCTCAAAAGCATTGTCGATTATTGAACATTCAATATTCTTAATGGTTACAGCCGGCTCATTTATTCCGAGGACACAGGCTCCTTCACATGGGGCTAATAATAAATAAATAGTCGACGTGGAAAACATGATATCATCTTTCTTATCTTTACTATGAGCAACTATGCTCCACTTACCGGGGCACACTCTTCCCGTGAACTCTGGGAAATTGTTCGTCTGCAAAAGTTGGGCCAACGCTTCTTTCCAATTATTTTGATAAATGAGGTCATTCCATTTAGGGATGATATTACCCAATGGGCAACCATGGCTCGATTGGCAAAACGGTACACCACAGTCCATACAACGAGCAGCCTGGGTGCGAAGGGTTTTTCGAACACCAGGGAAGTTATAAATTTCTCCCCAGTCCTTCTGTCTTTCTTCTGCATCCCGGTAAACGCCTCTCTCACGAGGATATTTTATGAAGCCACGGACTTTATCTGGTACTGTTTCTTCAATATCTTTAACCTTTGGCTCTTCTGGTTTCTTTGATGGCACGGGAATTGCCACAACGTTTGCTTCTTCCTCTGCCATTTGTTTCAAGGCGCGCTGATATTCGTACGGGAAAACTTTGGTAAAGTGTCTTGCACTAGCTGGCCATTCCTCCACAAGTCTTCCAGCAACCTCAGATCCAGTTTTCACATGGAACTCCTCAAGTAGTTCTTTGACTTGTATCAAGTCCTCTGGTAGATCCAAGGGGAGCAATTCTACCATCTCTGGATTGCACTTGCTGAAAAAAAAGCATGTTGAATTATTAATGATACAAGTTCGTCAAATATATTCTAAACTCCAAAAGTTTCTCGTTGGTTTGGTTATCTCACCTCGCGAAAGTTCCTTCGACGTTATATACATATGCTATTCCTCCGCTCATACCGGCAGCAAAGTTTCTGCCAGTTAATCCCAAAATAACTGCAATACCTCCTGTCATATATTCACAAGCGTGATCTCCAACACCTTCACTTACAGCAATTGCACCAGAGTTGCGGACGCAGAAGCGCTCTGCTACTATTCCCCGGAAAAATGCTTTTCCTGAAGTTGCACCGTACAAGCAAACATTGCCACAAATTACATTATCTTCGCTTTTCCATTCTGAGGACATTCCTTTTGGAGGAAAGATGATAATTTCTCCCCCTGAGAGTCCTTTTCCGACGTAATCATTGGCATCTCCTTCCAAACTTACAGAAACTCCTTTTATCATAAATGCACAGAAACTTTGACCAGCAGATCCAGTCAGCTTGATGTTTATAGTGTTGTCTGGCAAACCTTCGTCTCCGTACTCTCTACACCGTACACAAAATCATTCATGGTTATAAAATATATAAAAATAGCAAACCCTAAAAATAAATCCCATCCTGTCTGAAGGACTAATGTAATTATGCTTACCGAGCAATGTGGAAACTCAGAGTGGAACCAAAAGCCCTGCAGCTGTTGAGTATATTCATTTCAATATCAACACGACTTTGTTTTCCTTCAAGAACTGGAGCAGTCATAGCCAAGAGCTGATTATCCAGGCGTTTTTCTAACTCAAAGTCTTGGGCTACAGAACCACCAACAATGTTAACTCCTGGTCGCATCCACAAAGCGTTTTTGAGGAGACCACCAAAATCCAAGTATCTTGCTTTAGGGTGAGTTGTCTCCCGAACCTTGATTAAGTCAGTTCTTCCAACCAAGTCTTGGAATTTACGCACTCCAAGTTTCGACATGAAAGTCCGAATTTCTTCTGCCAGCATAAAAAAGAAATTTACAACGTGCTCAGGTTGACCATCAAATTTTTTACGTAAAACTGGATCTTGGGTAGCAATTCCCACTGGACAAGTGTTCAAATGACATTTCTGTTAGAAAAAGTAAATCCCATTACATTTCAGTCAAAGTAAACTTCGCATAAAATTGGAGTACAGGTAAATATGTGGGTAGAATTTATTAATGAGGTATAGAGTTTACCCTCATCATTGTGCAGCCCATAGCGATCAATGGAGCTGTAGAGAAGCCAAATTCGTCCGCACCAAGCATAGCAGCAACAACCACATCGAACCCAGTTCTTAGCTGTCCATCAGCTTGGAGGACGATGCGAGATCTTAAATTATTTAAGACAAGGGTTTGATGAGTTTCGGAAATGCCCAACTCCCAAGGTAAACCTGCAGCTTTAATTCCAGTCCAAGAACTGGCTCCAGTACCACCATCGTGCCCACTTATTACAATGTGCTCAGCTTTCCCCTTTAAATTGAATTTAAACTTAAGATTAGTATATTATAGAAAAGTCGGCTCATTTACGGCATAACTGTGTGCTCACGTACTGCCTATTTGAAGGGAAGAGCATTGAAAGGATATGTATAGCAAACTATTTCGTAACAGTATTATGTGCAGGAATGGGTTTTGATTTGGCAAAAGTTCTTACTTCGAATACATGTTTATCAGTGATAGCAGCATCCAAAACACCTTCTTTGCGAAGAATAGCAGCAGTCTCAAAAACTAAATATGGGCAGATGGCGTCAGCTCCGTAACCGAGGAGTACACACATGTGATGAACCTCACGAGCTTCACCAGTTTCCAGGATCAAACCAACTTTCATGCGTTGGCGTTCTTCAATCAAGTGGTGATGTACTGCACCAAGAGCAAGGAGGGCACTGATTGGAACTCTAAAATATAATGACAGAGCTTATCAGAATTTCCATTATATACCGAAGGATATAAAATTGTGTGAAATAGAGTTTCGGCTTTTACCTTTCTTCTCCAGCAGCTCTGTCGGAAAGTATAATCATTTGGTAATTATTCTCCGCAGCTTGGCAAGCTTCTTTGCACACCCTGTTAAGTCCTTCTGAAAGCCCACCAGGACCTTCTTTTTTGTCGAAAGTAGTATCAATGACTTTGGTCTATAAAAGGAGATGAGCACATTTAATTTAATTAATACAAAGTTGTTTTATGCATAAAGATAGGGAGGAAAACAAAGTTATTGAATAGAAATCTTACCCTCCAGCCCCGATGTCTGGTAGACTTGAGGACTTCCAAATCCCCAACAGACAAGATTGGATGCGGAATTATGAGCCGATGGCACTGTTCTGCACTTGGCTCCAAAATATTTGCCTCTGGACCAATAGGGCATTCCAAGGACATTACGATCCTCTCACGGAATGGATCAATTGGTGGATTGGTCACCTGTTATAACATCCCAACAAGGAAGAGATTGGGCAGAAGAAGATTCGGGTGAAAGTTGAACAAGAGAACGAGGTATGATCACATCATCATCATCATGAAGTACAGTAGAAGAGAAACAAAGGCATCATCAACAAGAAGTAGTGACACAGAGAGACAGAGATAAAGAGAAAAAAACAACAAAAATGGCCAGAGATTAGTTAATAAATTCATAAAATTCTCACGAAGGGTGAAAGTCATCTTGTACCGGTTGAACTTAGAAGGTAGGTGCATTCATTGGGAGGTGGTGGTAGAAGTAGAGTGGAGCAGTAGAACTGGTGTGGAAGAAGGTGAAATGTTTATGCCATCATGCGACACTTTTCGTTTTCTCTTTTTCCTGTCTGACAAGGAATTTTCTCTCACACCCAAGCCTCATCACCACACAATGAACGAACCAATGTGAACCAACCATCAACGAACGCAACGACGATGAACAAATTTTTGGAACTCTGAGCACTTTGACATCATTGACATCTTTTTCCATGATGATCATCACATGAAGTTATTGAAGCGTGCATGTTGCTTGACACGACACTCAGTAGTAGTAGTAGTGATATCTGATATAGACTACATATATACCACCACCAATGTAATAATCAAACCCTTATCAACAAAACATTCCTGATATATGCATTTTTTTCTATGTGAGAAGAAGAATATATGTTTTAACCCCTGACCGGCCTGTGCGAGTGTAATTTTGCATGAGAGACTTGTACGAATTGCCATTGCCTTCATTCAGGAACAAGGAACAACGAACGAACGACAAGTAGAAGTGGAGCGAGAGAGGAAGCACCTTTTTGACCTTGCATGTGAGACCATGTTTAACCCTACAGGTTTTTTGGTAAAGTTATACACACACATACCAAGGTACATACATACATTTTCTGTCATATAAATGACATCCATTAAAAGTATTGGAAACTTTTGTAAGTTTCAATTAGCTCACCTGTGCAAACAGCTGCTTGAAATATTCATACGGCAAGGGTTGATAGAGTGACAAGCACGCAAGCGGCGCATCATTTCCCATAGAGCCCAGTGCTTCTTTTCTAAAATTCGTCAATCACAATGTTAGCCGTAAACCTGTCTTATGAGCAGTTCTATGTCCGAATGCACCGGAAGTTTGGAAATTTTTATCCATTTAACAAGGATTGATCATATATTCTCCTTACTTAGTTAGAATCATAGGGAGCAACAGCAGATTAATGGTTTCCACAGTGTACCCGTACATGCCCAAGCGACGGTCTTGGGTACATTGATATTCTATGCATTTATGAAGTATATTTTAGAGTAAAAGTTTCAATAATGAAATAGCAAGAAAAGAGTACTGCATCATTTTTACAGCTGAAATGTCACATTCAATCTTACGTTTTTCATTTAATGCTGCACCTTCTAACCCATTAAATCCATTCATCACGTTTGCTAGGACGTTCTCCATTCCAAACGAAATTGGACCAGCGTGAGCATCCCTTAACTCATCCATTGTGACCTGTTCTTGAAGCCACACCTTGTAAGGCCGTGAGCGAGCAATGTTGACCTTCAGCTCTTCATCTTTGATGTACAACTTCTCTTTTGTGTCCACCAATAGCATTCTACCAGGCTTCAGCCGACCCTTGTGCAAAATGTTGCTGGGATCGGTATCGTAGACGCCCACTTCAGACGCCATTACCATTATCTTATCCTTGGTCACATAAAATCGGGATGGTCGCAAGCCATTTCTATTGTGTACAGGGGAAAAAATGACGATAAGGAAAGAGAAAAAACTATCCATGTCGCAAACAAACCCAAGATAAAGCATAATATGAAGCTTAAAAATATCACGAGCTATGTGGACAGATGGGTTTAGATTTGACAGGCTTCAGTTCAGATCAGAGCCATAATATGTGATGTTGCGTTGCGGAAAACAAACAATATATACTTGGGTACTTTGTCTTTATGGTTTACCGAGAAATAGTATGGTGTCATACTAACCTGTCTAGCATAGCCCCAATGTAGCGTCCATCAGTGAAAGCGAGCAAAGCTGGGCCATCCCAGGGTTCCATTGCACATGCTGCCCATCTATAAAAGTCCTTTTTCTCTTGAGACATCAATTTGTCATTTTGCCAAGCCTCTGGCACCATCGTCATTACAGCCTTTAAGACACATAATTAAATAAAAGTAAGCAATAAAACAACTGATTTTTACGAACTTAACATATCATGAAACTGACAAGCCGCGAGCTTGCAATTTGTGGTGGTGGTGTCATTTCAAGAACACCAATGAAATTTGGTAGGTGTATGAGTACAATTGCATTAAGTAACATAATACCGTCATCAAACTAACGATCGTGTTGACTTTGACTAAGACTATCATGTAAAGAGGAGAAATCCGAAATACTTATATTACTCTTTTTTTCCTTTCTATAAATGGTTTTTCTCTTAAGTGACTAAATCGATACCTGGAAATCCTACTCTACATATGTGTATAACTTTCTTTTAGATGCATAGGAAAGGAAAGTTGTGTACATACCTCAGGCAGCTTTCTTCCACCAGCCTGGACAAGAAACTCAAGGACACAATCGCAAGAGCCAGAGTCCGAAAGGTTAGGTTCCACAACCGGATAGAGTCGTTTGAGGTTTGCACCAAAATGTTTATTTTTCATCACGCCTTCTCGCGCTTTCATCAAATTGACGTTACCACGAAGTGTGTTAATTTCCCCATTGTGAGCCAGCATTCGAAGAGGCTGAGCTCTCTCCCACGATGGGAAAGTGTTCGTGCTGAACCTGTTACGCAAAATAATCAATAAAAACAATGTTAAAAGGTCAACGAAATGTACTTTCATCACGAAACCTCTCGTTTTACGTGTATATTTAATGCTGTGTACTATTCGATGAATAGCTTTGTAGCATGAGTTTAATAGAAAAACCATATAACGTAAATGATGCAACAAACAGTGATGGAACAAGTACCTTGTGTGGACCAGGGCTAAATAAGTTTTGAACTCTGGGCTTCGCAAATCCGGGTAGTAATTCCAGAGCTGTAGATTACCAAAACAATTAACATTTCAGCCCTTTTTGACATCGTAATTTGGATTTATTGTCTATAGCTGTACAATAGAGAGAGAAACAAGTAACTGTACCTGCTCCGATGTAAGTTGTCCTTTGTACACAACAGTAGTTGTTGACAAAGAACAGATGTAGAATCGAGCTCCAGGTCTTAGAATTGTATGCGTGGCACGCTTTCGTAGAGCGAAAACCTGGAATTTCAATTAACCGCTAATGAAAAACCTAAATTAAACAATTGTTACTGATGGGGAACAGGTGGAAAGGTATATTTACTGTTTTGATTAACATTTCTACCAACGTGGTGCAAATCATTTTATGAAAGTAAGTGGAGAAAGTCCACATTGCAAGTGGCAAAATTACTTTCATGTCCATAATTACTTCATTTGAGACAATGCTAATTTATTCTTGTAATTATCGACGCACCTATTATCGTGCTTATTGAATGCATACCTAAATATTGGT
>JAHZNA010001865.1:0-10135 GCA_027743935.1 Sinodicranocentrus sp. ZH6
GATCAATCGTGTTGAAACGAACTAGCGTTATATTAGCCTCATCCGGGATTAATAATTGGCTGGATGATTTTGTTGTCAAATTTTTGACAAGATTGAAAGCCAAGGATACAACGACTTCTCGAGGATTTCAACCGTCCGGCATACACAGTCACATTGTTGTCGTGTTTTATCCATGGGCTGCTGGGATAATTTTGGCGGGATTTTTTTTATTAGCTGAAGCTAGAACTTTATTCATTACAGTCATTATTGAGTGGGGTGTAAAATGTAAGGTTGTTGTAGTCCGATTGCGAAGGTTTTTAAAAATTTAACTTAATGTAATAATTATTTAAAAGATGTACGAGACTTAAATGAAGTTTTACTGCAATTTTATTAATTTGGGTAAGAAATAAATACGAATTATATGCAACAAGACTATTTAAGCAAATCTAGATGAAATGAAATTAATACTACTGAGCAATGTCAAAAAAGATCAATTTAAATACGTACATCAATTTATTAGCCAATTTGAATTAAACATTTTGCAACAAATGAAAACATCAAGGTTATCACTGAATTCAATTTAAACCAAAGTAGCCTTGTTGGTTTGAAGTATATAGCCTCAGTCGAGTCATAGAGCAATGGCCAGCACATAGTGTAATCCGTGTAAAGCATGTTTGTCTTTGGTCATGTTCACTTCCAGTCTCATTCCTGATTGTCAATGTCGTCTTGTCCTGCGAATAACACGCTTGTCTACTTCTCCGTGTCTTGTCATAAGTAGTGCTGTACCGTAGTTTGTCATTCAATATTATATTAATTAATACATAATTAAAACTACAATTCTCGGTCCATCGTTTCTTATATGTTATGCATATTGTGAAGTCTCAAAAATAATGATCAATGTAATGATCTGGAATTATATTCCTGCATAATCTTGCATTATGCAGATGTACATTGTCTAGCATGATCCAGATCCAAATGAGGGAGAAGTGAGAAGGAATACATGTGACAGTATGGCTCGCCTCAGCTATAAAAAGACGAGCTAAAGCAATAGTCGGGATTAGTTTTTCTGTTGATCTTCCCTAGTCCATACTGGATGAAAGATGTTGCTCGCTCTTTGGAAGAAACATTACTTTTTTTAAAACTTATAAGTTTCCTCGATTTCATCGGAAACTTAACTGAGAGAGCATTTCCTCTCATATTGAGATACACACTCACAACCCAGAGCAAGAATTGAATCTTTCAAATCTAAAGGCTCGTTGGAAATTACTTGGCATTCTGTCTGATCGCATTATTCATGCATGGTCTATGACCAAACAGGAGAACCAGGCTGTCACGCTGTGAACCTTTGCTATTCGCAACTACAAATAATTTGCAACTACAAATAATTCACAACTACAAATAATTCGCAACTATAAATTGCATATGACATTTCACAACCATAGTCACAAATATAATTGTTCCAAACAGCATACAGTCACCGGAACCTTACAATCAGTCATTCGACTCTGCCCCTTCTACGCACTGACACTCTTCCTGTTCCTTCTCACATCGACTCAGGTTGCCAAGCGATCAGGTTTTATGAGTTGTTCTTTTGTAATTGATAAATTAGTGTATTTTAGATTTATGTTGACATATTTTTTATATTCAAAATAAAAAATACGGGAAAAAAGATTCAAAATATTTTCCAGGGATTTTTGAAACTTTTGGAAGGTTTAGTCATTATGTAGTAATTTTGAATTAAAAAACATGGCCTGTTTGAATTTGCCACGTGTCAACAGTTTATCAAGTTGTGCTTGAATAAAAAACTATGTTCTTAGATTGCTTTAATTTTTACTAAATATTGTAAGACTGTAAATTGGCATCCGGGTTTTAACCGAATGTTTCTACGAGTTTCGATACGTCAAATAAACTTGTAAATGATAGGGCAAAGACAAGTTGTAGCAGACAAAGGTATCTCAACACTGGTTTTATTCTATTAAGTTCACTGGTATTTATACTGAAGAATATAGGTACATTGTTGTTTGAAAGAATTTGTATGGTAACAAGTATCGGTATAAATAAATGAATAACAAGTCTATTGGATAATAATAATAAAGGCCGAATAAATATGAATCGTAAGTCTATTTGATAATGATAATAGATTACTTTGAATGTAAATATTAATGGGTTTTACCGGATATAAAGTATTTGGTATACTAAAGCTAACATGGTAGTATGGTAATAGGCACGCGTAGCATATAGCACGGGCTTCTAGTATTACATACAAGGAATACATATGCGGTAAAGTAGAAGAGTATGATCGTGTACCTACTTGCGCGATAAAGCAGAAGAGTATGATGATCTACTTATTTGGTTAGTACTTGACTAGCTAGACTCTCTGGGTTTTATGCTTCATTCAGTGGGAATGAAATGTACGATATGACAGTGTCACTCGCGAGGGATTTTATACACATGTATTTAAGTAGTATGTAAGTATTTAATGGGGCTTTTGAGCTTCTATTGGCTTTTTGCCTAGTTAGCTAACTAAGTTCGCTTACTTGATGTGTAGTTCGCTGGCTGGACTCTGCTTGGTTTATGAGTCATTCTCTTAGTAAGCTGGTATATAGGTAAACTACGTAAATGAAGTAAGGCTATTTGAAATACAAACTATGACGTAACGACTAAAAGGGAGTGACAATAGCATGATTACGTGACTTTTAGCATGTAAACTATTAATATCATTTTGTGTGTATTTGCAAGTGAATATTGCCAACGATGACTCTTATCCGGTTTACATCAATGATGATGGAATATTTAATTTTAAAAAATATGGTTTTACTGGATTCCATCCTTTGTAGTTTAGTATATTTGACATTGTTAATCATCTAAATACTCATAATTATTAATAATTCTATGGTTTCTTCTTATGCTGTTAATAATGGTCAGAGCCGAAAATGACAGTTATTGCTGGTGAAAATTATGTTTAGGCAATGATACGTTAATAGGGTTCATATAATTGAAGGCTTATTTATTACAAAACTAACGTCTACTTTATCAAGTATTGATATCGCCAAGTTTGTCCGTCCTTCCAACTGTCCGTCGGCGCCACGATTCTGACTATATGCGTGAGCGTGGACCGATGTTTACAACTGTGCATTAGGTCTAGAGTTACCATGGAGCGTATTTTGACCCTAATTAGCTTATCTGCCAGGGGGAAGACAATTCAGTTTTTAAAATCACTATACAGGCAAATTTTGCTTCACGATTCCGTACTATGTACATTTTCAGGTTCATCCGCAAGTCGCACGTACGCATAATGGGGAGGATAGATGGAAAATATATCCCTTGCTCAATGCCACATACACCGACGAAATTTTCCATGGATTTTTATTTTGCTGTATTGAATTATTTCTGGCAGTAGAGCAGGGAAATGGGACGTATTTTCCTTACTAACTACCTCAGTGCGTGGTAGCTGCGTATTCTCTAGTTGCCTTACGGTGGGTTTATTTATTAAAACGAAACCTCGAAATTGTTTGCTTGTTTGGCACACCGGATATGCCTAGAAAGTGGTTTCCTGTTGTTCATGCATAATACGAGCTTTTCCATCAACTACTTACTGCGTAGTTACGATACTGATCATTAATCCAAAAGTTGATTTATTTTGTAGTAATGAATTAATTTCCAATTACAAGCTTATATAATCTGAGCAAAGAATAATTATTGCGTCCGCCTTGTTTTAATGTGTTGCAGTAGTTGCAACATATTGCTCCAACGATGGGGATATTTTCTTCAATCAAGTTTGTGCTTGTGCTCCCATTCATTTTCAAATTTCTAGAATTAAACTGCATTCCTGTTAAAGGTCAAATTGTGGACGGGACGAAGGCTATCAATGTCCGCTTGAAAAACCCTTCTCTTGAATCGGACAGATTTGGTTTAGAAAGGGAATCTGGTAAAGGATCACATGACTATTACTACAACACAGGTAATACATACGTTTTAAATAACTACGTGTTTATTTTTGCTCTCTTGAATTATTAAATGCCAGCATTTTAACTTGATGTAGACATGTCTCTTACGGATTTCATCCTTGAAAATATAACTTCTGTCACGGAGGTTTTGGCAAATCTTTCTGGGAGAAGCAATGAAAAATCGAAACTACTTATTTCAATCCAGTAAATTACAGCATTTACAGAATTACCGATTCAACGCAAAAGTTGTGATACAAACAAATCTAACAGTAAATTTATTTGCATTAGACTTTCACAGAACTCTCTCAACGACTACACTGAATTTGAGAGGATTTCCACAGTAACCATCAACAACAGAAACAGAAGGTTATACAGTTTTTCAGAATCCCAGATGCCAAAGATACACAAGCCTTCAATAGATCAAATTAGGGGAGTTGCAGTCAACTGGAAAAACATACCTTGTTCGAATGAATTGACTTTAATTTCGGAAAAAATGAGTCCACAACATATACATTGGTTATTTCTAGACTTAAATTCCACAGTGAAAGTAGGCATAATCTACGATAAGTCCTATTTAGGCTGTCGATTTGCAAAGAAGGATGTGGAAGAAGCAGATTTTGTTATTTTCACCGTGGAATTTTCTCAAGATGGATTTATCGGATCTTACGGAATATTTAAAAGATATATGAACCACCTTTCGCGTGAAAACGACAAATATCTTCGTTACATGCGAAGCTCAGCCACAGAGATTTTCTACCTTGTAGAGTTTTCACAGAATGAAAAAAACAATGCGCAGAATATTGAACTTGAAAGTTATCAAAAATTACTTCTCAACTACAGTCTGGAATGGGCATCTGAAGAACACAAGACGGTGGTTGTAGATCCATTTATACTTTCCAAACCGAAAGCTTCCACAGAGAAATCTACTATTCTAGGAAATTTTAAACTGCCTACTACCCTATCATTTGGAATGTCACATTCAGGAACATCCATTCTTGAAGGTTTTGAAATCTTTAGTAAATCATTCAAAGAAGTTTTTATTGATCTAGAAACCTGGCAGTGCTTATCTACATGCTGGGATTACCATCAAAAGCAACTTGATAAAGTTTCAATACGAATAGGGAAATGTTTTTGTGGCGATCTAGGTTTATGGGATAAGATCAACATATCTGTCTCCGTTTACACTGACACTAACGAGATCTCTAAGACAGAGTTAAAGTTTACTAAAAATCTCAACATGGGAGAAATAAGATTGGAAATGTTTGCTATTATCAGCGGTTATGAAGTACTGTATCACGATTCACAAAGTTCGAGGACGATGGTATTGAGGGAATTGTCTGAAAGGGTTAAAATAGCTTGTTTAAGTATGGGATCCGGTAAAAAACCTTTTGCAAAAGTAGACGAACTTTGTGACGTGTTGCTGCAGAAGAAAATAACAAAATCCTGGATTGCACGGGTTGATATTGACATGGATGAAGTAGAAATGAACAATGACGAAAACTTGTACAATTCCAAGAACATTATTCACCAACTCAATATGTTCAACATGGCGAGGAAAATGGTCTTAAAGCAATATCCTGGGATCACCGTTTCATTCATGATGACACCTTTTAAACCTAAAGATGTTCGACAAGAAAAAACGCCAGGGCTGTACTGCAGTAAAAATGTTCTCGAGATGAATGAAATCGTCGAAGGGATTTCAAACTGGGCTGTCATCCATAACGTAACTTTAATCTTTGGTTCTACCCTCACACAAGCTCATCTTGGTAAATCGTTTAGTTGGCAAAGGATAATTTATCCTCCATATAAAATTGCGCAAGAGGAAGGGACGTTTTTTACGGTTATGCAAAATTACCCAAAGTCAATTGACAACGTGGGAGGTCAGCCTTGCATTCAGACAAGAAACATTTTTCCAAAGGACAGCCTTAAATTTGATGAAAATGTTGGGGTGACGGTCAACCTGAATTTGAAAAGTGGAATTCTCTCTTCTCAAGAAATCGGGACACTGTTGATGTACGTATTTTATAAATTTGATAGGATTCAGGTACAACTTGGAAATGATGTAAAAGTCATGGAAAACATGAGAACAGCTTTGAATCTTCTTCCTCTGGAATCTGAAGGTGTTCAAGGCAAGATATTCATTCAAGTGGAACTTCCGGAGGATAAAAACTCCAGAAAAGTTTATCTAGAAAAGGTTGAAAAGTTGGTGAATGATTTGAACACAGCAAGGAAATCTCAAGTGGGAGTCCATGTCATCAAGTCGGGTGATCAGTTGATTTCTCAAGATGTTGAAAATTTGTTAGAAATTGGTGGCAAGGTCACATTCCAGATTGGACTTTATTTCCAAGATTGTGCCATCGAACTCAAAGAATTTCTTACCAACTCCTCGCTAAAACTTCCGAAAGATGTAAATTATGTGATTTGCGAAGAGAAAGTTGCTGTGGGGTTCAGCTCGGATAAGAACGAAATGACCAAATTGCTAGATGGTCATTTAGTTACGGAAAAAGTGTTTAAAAAGATTGCTCCACAAGCAGAGGTAAACTTCAACGTTCTAACATTTCCAGGAAACAAGTCCGATGGAAGGGAGAGTTCAGCAGAGCTTTTGAACTTTATCTTTGACGTGAATGAATTCGCTGGAATATTTCAACTCAACTACTTTGTGTGTCCAGCGTTTGACAACAACAGAACGGGAGAAAGTGGCTGGTGGAGAATTGAGAGCTTTCAAGATTTAACAAACTACTCCACGTACCAGGAAAGGGAGTCAGGTAATTATTTTAAAAAAATTGAAGTCAGTAAAATAAAGTACATTATGAATGTTTTGTCTGCAAAGAAATATTAAATGTGAAACCTTGGAGACCTACCGGAAGTTTAAGAAATGCCCCGACCACTGCAACTCCATCTCATATTGCAAAATGGGGGATCCCCGCTATGGCAAGTTTGGGAGGAGGGTTTCTTCTTGTTCTCCTGATTGCTGGTATTTGGGGAATCATAATGAAAAAGAAATTAAGGATTTTATCAGACGCAGAAGTGCAAGAATTTGTGCAAGGGAAAAAATTCTTAGCCTCACAATGCCCTGAAAATTCCTCATGTTTGGAGATGTCCATAATGAAATTTGCCGAATCTCATGAAATTCCAAGATCTGAACTGAATTTAGGTATTCCTATAATATTTATGTTCTAGATTAGTTCAAGTATGAGATTTTAATTGATATAATGATGGTATAACAGGATCAGCCAAAATATTAGGAAGTGGAAATTTTGGAATTGTATATCAAGCTTTGGTTCGAGGGGAGAATGTGGCTGTGAAGATGCCTCACGATGGCTGTTCGAAAGAGAGTTTTAAAAGTATGTTAACTGAAGTTAAACTTTTAGTGCTATATTGGGGACCACGTCAATGTCATCAAATTCGTTGGAGCTTACACCAAGGAAATACAAAAAGGTTGAAGGCAAGTCTACACATAATCATGTTCCCCCACAACCATCTCCAATTTATCAATTCTGCGTTACAGGGATGATCTACATTGTGACAACTCTCTGCGAAAATGGCTCGCTCCAATCTTATTTAAGAGAGAAGCAAAAGCAAAATAGAGATGGACAAGTTGACATGGATGTGATGGACCGTGAGCTGATTGTATTTTCCAAAGAGATTGCTTCTGGAATGGCTTATATTGCTAGTCGAAATGTGAGTTTTTGAGAGCTTTTATTTTTATAAATTGCATTTTTCTAATGATGACACATTTTTGTGTTGAGGTTGTTCATGGGGATTTATCGACGAGGAATGTTCTTCTGGATGAGCACAACACTTGCAAAATTGCAGACTTTGGATTATCTCGAAAGTTGTACGAGTATAATAAATACGTGAAGAAAAGTCAGGAACCTTTGCCTTGGCGGTGGATGGCGTTTGAAAGTTTAAAAATGATGGAGTTTTAGGTAAGTTTCTAACACACACAAATTTACTTTTTAAAGAGTTTCTACTATCGCTTTGTGTTTGTAGGAGACGTTCCATATCCAGGTTTATCCTGGTCTCTGGAATTTGTTGAAGATATTCGAGGTGGAATGCGAATGGGAAAACCGTTGTTCGCTTCGGATGACATGTAGATAAAATTACTTTGCAAGGATTTGTTTTTTATGAGGTTTTGACAAGTTGACTTATTTTAAAATTTATTAATTTTAGTTTTGCGAAAATAAGCCTTTGCTGGAACCTTGATCCAAAGGAAAGACCCACGTTTGAAGAATTACGGGATTTTTTGGTGTCACGAATGAACTCGGAATACCGCGATCTACACGAAGTTTAAAAGTTAACGTGATGCACATTTGTGTCACAAAGTTTTAATTGGCTTATGTATGTTTTAATAATTGGTTTTCGTCGTAACTAACTGTATCATTATCATTTGTACTTATTTTCAGAGATTTAAAAGCAGGAAAGTTATCAAATATAAATTATAGCCACAAGTTAAGTTTACAGAAAAAGGGAAGCTTTTCATTTTCGACGAACTACAATCTCTTTATTTTGTTCAGCATAAAATGTTGTTCACCATTCATTCTACTTTTCTTCTTGTTTGCATTTTCATCTCGTGAGCGGCGAGTCATTCCTTTTCTTTCGTTTTGATTAAAAATATTTAAATAAAATAACTCAGATTTGCTACAGAAGCACTCGATATAATAAATTTCAATTTGCTGTGAAAATAATTAGTGAATACATGATAATATTTAATAAAGCAGCCTCTTTTTCGGCTAATACAAAATCCCTCTTTTTTCGATAGTCTAAGCTAGAAAAAGATTGTAATATATAACTGTATCTAATCTACACTAATGGCTAAGCGTAGTACTCCCTCCTGGTAACCTGCAATTTCTACTCTTTAATTGACAAAATCATGTAATTATTAGTGTTATAATTAATTTCCAGCATTATCCAATAATAGCTTTAAAGCTGTCCATTTTAATCTTATGCTTTAAGTTTATTTTTGTGTCCTTTTCAATATGTTTAAAATATATGTTTATGTATTTACATATTACCAAAATGTATTTGTGAAAGGCAAGAAACCCGCCATTGGGAGAATGTTAGATTTACGTATTTGAAATGTAAAATACAATGTGCTCCGTGGTTTTGGAGGAGTATAAAAGGGTGACCCAGACTTGACCTCAGGTTCAATCGGAGAATCTTTTCCAAATGCAGTACAATTCGACTCTCGAGCTATTGCTGGAGTGTTGGACCTGCTCTAGAAGTGCATTTGCCTGGAGCTAATGTCAAACTCTTGTGAAAACTCCGATTTGTTAAATTGTTACGTAAATTTTCCGGGAATTCTTTTCGCACATAATAAACTAGTTTGACTCCTTATTATTTCTTAAAATAAATCAAAGTTCGCCCCTATTTTTGAACCTTTTGCATGGCATTAAACATTGCATGTCAAAACATCCTTGTTACAATTAGAAGAATGATGATGCTTAATTCGAAAAATACTCAAAACAGGACTTAAATGAATTAGTGTATTTTGTTTAAGAGGATTAATCGATGAATTAGAGTAAAGCCAAGAAGATTAGATCGTCTCTGTCCTGAAGAAGTTATACCCCTTGTAAAATATCCTTCCATTCGTTTGCTTATACTCATCTTAGGAGCCACATAAATATGAACATTCGGGCTGAGTTTGATGAGGAGATAGTACTTCGTCTAAAGTTTCCCTATCAATTTTTTACTTGCTGCATTGTAATTTGTAATATAAAGGGGTCTTCGGAAGTAAAAAGACAAAATAAGATAAGGGATAAGACGGCATAGCGATAATGGAATCGAAAAACGTTTTCAGATTCAGAAGTAGGATGGTCAAGGTGTCCTTAGACGTACTTTTATTTTTAGTTTATATCATGTGCAACCATGACGCGAGCATCCAACGAAGGGATTTTCAAATGCGTTATTTCCCACATACAAAATTCGGCAAATTTTTAAACTTTAAACTTGTCCAGCATTTCCAGGAAGGACGAATTCCATAAACCACCATACACAAAATGATCGCCATATTTCAGGCTACAAAATCATCGGAACACAAAAAACTTTTAGGTCCACCTTCCACGATAGCCACTCATCAGATGCAAAAAAGACTTCGATTTTTTATGCATCTGTTCCGGAGGCATTTTAAAGACGACGTTACATCATATTAAAGCTAAGAAACTGGGGATCAAATCCTACACTAAAAAGTCGGCTCCGAAGTACGTAGG
>JAHZNA010001866.1:0-23279 GCA_027743935.1 Sinodicranocentrus sp. ZH6
GTTTTATAACGTTTCAAACCCATTCCGAATCTCAACCGGACATACCTTATTATGCAAAGGGAGTGCTTTCTATTCTCCACTGGTTTTGTGACGCCTGCCAACATTTTTTTTCAATGAGATTCCAACAGCTTCCTTTTTTCCTTACAAGCATAGTAAAGGAATTGGGGGGGGGGGGAGATTACACCACAAAAATGATTATTACCATATTACATGATATTACAGTGATGGGATCGTCGTTGACTAAATGAGCTTGTCAGAGAATAAGGGACAATGACAACATGACAGTTAGTATAAAAGACAGAAAAATTACAGGAAGGATGGAGACCTCCATGATCCCAGTGAAAAATAGACTACTCTTTATGTTTTCCACATAACCCTTCCTCACAGCATGTTGAAAAGATGATGATTACAAGTCGTGTAAATGTAAATGGGGTCTCTGGTCATGTTTACCAACCTTATTTCGACTTGACTTGCATGCTTAGCCACAATCACAGGAAACAATTTCAGGTTTCATTACAACTTCAGCGTCGCCTTCCTTGCGCCATGCGCATTTTACTCAATTGGTTAACTATGCAAATTACAGAGGTAAAAGAAGGACAAGGCTTTTCAAGAAATGAATGCATACCAAGTGTGCTCTGCATTCACAGGGATTGAGAGATTGTAAAAAATGTATTTTGTTTCCCATTCATGGAAGCAAACAAACAGGTGTTCTCATCTCAAAAAGATGGAATAACCTTTTATAAGAAAAATGGGATATTTCACCGACTTCAAATGAGCTAATAATAATATAGGATACGTGCTCGCAACAAGAATACACACATAGACTTGCATATTATGGATTGACATGGAATAGAATCGCTGTATGAATTATGCATGTGAGTAGTCGTTAGATAGCTATTACTAGTCACTTCCCATACACATCCCTTTTTTCAGCCCTCTTCCTCAAGAGAGCTTTGTTTCCTTCATCCATCTCATTTCTTTTTCATGTGTATACCTTATATTTTCTCGTTTTCTCTGCGTATAAAGCCCAATCCCAAGTCAAGAGACAGTCAAGAAGATTTCTTCGAAGGAAATGGTGTGCTGCCGTTTCTCACAAGATGATTTCATGTTTTGATGTAAATAAATGGAGAAAAGATGTTTTTTCTAGTGTAAATAAATAATACCTTTTGGATTTATTCATTGAATGGTTGTAATAATATTGAACCCCTTTCGTTGATTCGAGTACACATATGCTAGCCAAACAAATCGCGGAAAACTAGGCAAACACTTTTATACTATGTAGGTTCATTATAGGAAAAATCTCCAGATTGACGTGATCCTCTCCACCTTTATGAAATTTTATGATGGAATTTATTTATTTTTTATGAATTCCTAATGGCCATCTTGGCACTGTTCCGAAAAAATTGGAGTCGTTTTATTCTTCATTCAAGTGCTCGTCAAATACTTGCCTTGTTCAGTTCCCTGTGGGAATGGAAAGTTCACTTTTTATATGATTTTTATATGGTTTTTATTGCCTCTCTTCCTTAAAATACAAAGGGAAATTGCTATTCTTTTCTTGATATCATTGTAAAATATTCCTAATTTTTAAACCTCCAATAATAATCGTTAGCAGATTGCGTACTTCTATATGGAATCTTCTTTCAGATGGATTATCCCTCTCCATTGTGAAAGCAATCAAAAGAGGAGTATCCTATAGAATAAAAACGGAATCCCTTGTGCTTTTTCTCGTGTCCCTTCTCCAAATGACTTTGGGTTATTATACCATTTTCTGTTACAAAAACCCATCAGATTCCATTATGACACAAGTAATCTTGTCTCCATTGTAATGCTATAAAAATGTATGTGCTTATTGTACATAGCTTCTTCTGTAGATTTCGTCTTGGTGGAAAGTGACTAGAAAGAAATCTTCTTTTGTAAGATATCCCATATCCATTCATTTCATTCCTTCATTTCTTCTCTGTTGCTAACCTATGCTCTGGATTTTTGGAAACGAGCAAGCGGAGCAATATTGAGAAAACCTTCTTCAACAATTTCTCAGTAAAACGCTTCCCACGAGGAACGTGCAAGAGACAATGAAATGAAATGGATATGTATTAGTAGACACATTAATACACAAAGAATGACCCTAGTAAGGAGGATGCAAGATAGCAACTGACTGGTGCGAGGAGGAAGGGTCTCCTTTTTTATTTCATTTTTTCTCAAAAATCCTGGAACCCTAGAAGATCGTTAGAGTGGCGGTATGTTTGCGTGTAATGCAGTGTTAGAGTCGTTGTTCGTGTCATTAAAGCTAATGTTTGTGGTAATTTCCATTTTCTGGCTCAAAGTTTGTCTCCACTGTTCCCGGAGAAACATTCAAGTTTAAGAAAGTAAAGCTAGGATCCATTTGTGGAAGTTTCAGAGATGATATATTGTTATACCTGTGTACACTATACCTCTTACAATGTCATCTACAATATTGCTTTGGGAGGTTGTGAAGAGTCTCGAGACTGCCTAGATTTTGGCACGGGTGTCCTGTCCGATCTGTATCGTTGCCAGAGCTCACTCTTGGAAATACATACAAATCACAGTCACGTACGTAAATAATAACCTAGAAAAATTATGTATGAAAGTGGAGCATTTTTAGGTACTTTACTCATGGTCTGCCTTTTATGCTGTAGATCGAGGAAAACGTTGTGTTGCGATTTTTGTAAATTCATCGTGGTTTTCTTTCATGTTATGCTTCAGATGATTCGTTTATTACCTTATGTGTTACACCACCGTTTCTATACTCATATAGAGTTTACATCCTTACAATAAAATTTTTATAAGTTATGAATTCATTGAATATTGAATATTATACAAGTACATTTGTTTGTTCTCTGTCATTTTGAAAACTTTCAAATTAGCAATTTCCCGAAATACACAATTAATAATGAGTTTTTCCACGTATTTAAATTTGTCAACAAAACCAGTATAGCGAACGAAGTCTTCGTTCTGTAACGTATTTGTCCATTTCTCTCTGAACAAAGAAGCGTACGTATGAAAACACATTGCAAAAAGAAAACATCTCAGAATATGTAAGTACTTCAGGGCCAAAATTCTCCAGAAGCATGACAAGATTCACTTTTCCTTCAGCACGTACCACTTTACTATACATGAAGTAGTAGTATACATAATGCAATATAAAACCTGAGCTCAGTTGCTTATACAGAGTATCCAGTCAGCGAAGTCTCTTGCTCCTGTTTTCCATTCATGTGTGCTATTCTATTCTTACAACCATGACCAAAAAAAATTTTTTTAGCGAAGGAGAAAAACGCAATAAGACTTTTAGTTATTGATGAGATGAGATGTGACATTTTCACTGAAAGTTCGCGACAAGGAACAACATCCCTGAACACAGAAGATGTAAAAGTAAGTAAAAGATGTAGTATTCTTCTGCACAATAGCATCATCATATTTTCCTACAATTTTCATTCCTTTTTTAAGCTTGACTTATTACAAAATAGTTTTTGAACAACAAAGCAAGCAAAAAACCCTTCAGACGATACAACCAGTCATATTTCGCTACCAAGTATTTTTGGAAAAAAATATAATATCAATTCAGTTTTCAGTCAAGTCAGGACTTGCTTGAACGACCATCATCTTTCTATCATCACAGGAAAGTGAAGACTCGCCTTTTTTGGATATTGACTAAAAATTGCTTTTGAATACGTGATGTCTTTCTAATATACAATATATCTTCATTTCCCTTGACAGTTTCCCGCTTCAAAATAGGCCTTTAAGAATATACACATGGAAAATGCACATACACAATTTAAAAAGTACGTCATTCACAACGCAAAATATTTTATAGGATATGCTTTTGTACATTCTCCGTCTCCAAAAGTAAAGAATGATGATGATGATGATATCTTAATAATTTGCATTCTCGGAAGTGAGCACAAAACGACCTTTTTTCTCCTTCTTCCTACCTCCTCTTATAACAGCAACATTTTTCCATCTTCTCCACAAAATATGTACAATTTTCTTTTAGACTCTTCTGCATCACTCGACCGTACTTACTATTATCTATTTTCCGTTATCAACGACGTTTTCACTTGAGTAGACAACTGTATAACCGGAAGAGCGGAACAATAATTTGAGAAAATTCCATAATATATGATTTTCCTTATATTTATCAGATAGTGAAGCCCATACATTTTTTATCGAGGGGAAAATCCCTCTTGGGAAAAAATGCCCAATCATTTTCTCATTTGCAACAATAGCAATTTCTCTCCGAGACTGTCGATTACACTTTTTAGGGTTTTTCTTCCTTGCATATGAACATATATATACCTATGCACAAAGTAGAGTAAAATATTAGATGGAACCGGGGAAAAAACTTACTTCATTTTTCACGATACTCTCGTCCTCTTTGAATAGGATCGTTAGTGAGCATCTAAATGCTCAAGACAGTATTCAATGAGCTACTTCTACAACAAGAAAATACCCTAACAGTCAATTCATATGGGTATGCAATTCAATTTAATAGTGACTAGCAACCCTATTAAATTTCCCTTGATATCTAGTATCCATTCTAAACGACACAATTCTCCGACAGAGTCACAAGCCAAAGTGAAAGGGATCAAGGAGGAAGCTTGAAGTTTTTTTTCTTCTTCTTCTACTAAATATTTTCTCTCTCTCTCTCTCCTTTACTATTTTCCAATTTGCTTGGTGGTGGAGACAGAGACAAACCTGAATTCAGTACTCCCCTCACTCCCATTTTGCATGATTTCCCTGATCTATTCCGTGAGCACACGTAGAAACTTAGGGAGATAAAGTAATCATGAAGGACGGTGCTTTCCTTCTCTGCAATGGTAAATGGGGAGGGCTACTATAAAAATGAATGTGAGTGTAGTTACCAACAGGGACTTACAACTGTCACTGCTAATGATACTTTAAAAAACTACTACTGGAGGAGTTATACCTTCCTTTTGTGGGGAGATTGCAGATATGAATCATTTCACATTACATCTCCACTTTTTTTCCTTTGTCGTCCGCATTTCGTGCAAATTTTCCTGGGAAATAAATCGAGCCACTAGAGAAATAATATAAAAGTGTAATGCTTCCTCGAACAAGGAGAGATTGCTTCTAATGAATGATAAATGCTGTGACTTAGATAAAAAAAATTATGAGGTACGTCTTTTTGATATCTCATTTCGCTGACACAGTCAGATTTTACTTTTGTAAGGATAAAGTAGGCATAGCACACTGCCGTATTTTATAGGGAACTGTTATTCTCCAATGGTGTGACATCCTTCGCATCCCACTTTGGTTAGGAGAATGAGAGAAGGCGCTAGACGGAAAGAAGGGAACGGGAGGATTCTACTGTTTTCTATTATCAAGAAGTGGAAAAGTTATAATGCGATGAACGAGAAGAGACAATATGAGAATAATTTATGGAGTGTGGTTTCGTTTGTGTGCAAGCACCACAATGCTCTTGTGGTTTGCGACGAAGAAAATAATAATAAAAAGGAGGTGGAGCTTTTAAACTATGTGGAAGATTTTGCGAGTTGATCCCTTTCAAATTCACAAACAATTTTGCAGAGAAAATAAGATTTATCTTTGATGGTACTTGCGAGCAACTGGGATATTTTTAATGAAGGTTAATTCATGAGTATTTAAACTATAAATTTTTGTGATTTATTTATTGGTTAACGCTTGTATGAAACTAGATTAGTAATGACAAAATGAAACAAACGACACACTACACATTTACTGCATAACACAATCAAAACTAGCGATGTTTGCTACTCAATAACAGTACCACCACGGCAGGAAACAGCACAGAAAACAAGGTCGGTGTAACAGGAAACGTGGGAAAGCAGAGTAGAGTTTGAACATTTCATGTGATCCAGACTCTCGTACTAGTAGCCGACATTGCATTGGTTTCTTTTATTTCCTGACCTTTTCTCTACCTTTCTGCACACAAACCATGTACCCGTGGCCACTGTCTCTTTTCCCTGATACGAAGTGACGATGCGGCATTATACGAAATACTCTATTCCGTCAAAACGAGGTTCAGTAGAAAAAAGACCAATGCCACCACACAGGACAAGCAAGTGGGCAATCAAGAATGAGATGATATGAGAGCGATGAAGCACTTTCTATACCATCATTACTCCTGTACACATACCCTTCTGCTTTTCTCTCACTATCAAAGGGTCTGATTTCGAGCGCACCGTGAAAACCGCAAAGCAGCAACAGCACATCACTGTAAATGTGCAGACCAGGGGCGACAGATAGGCACACTCTCGTACACAATGTGCCACACTGCAGAATAAAGGGAAAAGATGAACTCGTAAATTATACTGGGTTGAGTGTGAAGTGAATTGCTCGCTCGAAATGTGCACTTATCGTTACTCAGCAGATTTTGCTAAGCCAGTAGGCCTATGTGCGTGTGAGGTTGGATATTGGGCCTTGTATGAAGAGAAAAGCCGACGATAGACACGTTGATTTTTTTTCATGGTATTCTATTTCCATCCCATCATAGAAAACTGTGCTTCTACCTAAATCTATAGATCATGGATTATGGACTTGGAGATTAGTAGCAATTTAATTGAACTAATGGAAGTATCATATCATATAAAATGAAAGGGGAAGACCGCAGCAGGATACACGGGGACGATATCAAGTGGAAGCATACGAGAACGAGTATAGTAATGCATTATGTATCAAATATTCCGGGTAAACGAAAATGCGCATCGGATACGTGGCGCTGCTCCCCCTAAAAAATAATTCACTCCAGGAGAGAATTCATTTAAGAAGCAATTATTTTCCTCAAATACGATAAAATGAAGGAAGCGCTGTAGAATATATGTGTACATGGCCAGATGCTTGAATTCAATTGTTTGGTAACAAAACAACGGACAAATTCTGTGTGGTAAAGTTTGACAAAATGTAATTGTGAATTGGTCGACTTGGAAAATTTCATTATTGGAGGGAAGGGAAACTCACATCATATTATATTTTATCTCCTAGCTCAAAATCATTTTCAACTTTACATGGAGGGATTCACCGTTGATAAAATCTTCCATTGGGGTCTCATATCACACCCATTTCCAGCCAAGAAAGCGACTTACTTACAGTCAAGAGGAAAGACAAGACGAAAGGAAATGCAAATTTCCAACGATTATTCTCGTTTCACAAGCTGACCTGGATTTTTCCCCTGGAGGAAAAACCTCAAAGCACTCATTACGCAAATTTGGCCAATTTGTAGTATGCAGAAATAGGAACGGAGCTGGGAACTCTCGTGAAATGAATAGGCATGGGGGAAGAAAGGGAAACGGAGAAGAATGAAAGGTGGTGAAAAGGTATGCGGATTCAGCGGAAAAAAACGTAAGAATAAGAAAGGATTATTCTACCGCAGCTGACATTGCACGGCTCAAGAAGACCAGCTAGTCTAATATAAACCATTTAATGCTCTATATGTAGTACAAAAGTATCTATGATTATGCTCGAATTCCCTTATTCCCATGTTCGAAATTTAAGAAAATAATGGGCCTTTTAAGGTTGTCAAATTGAGCTCTACTTCTCCAACTCAGGTATAAAAGTGACTGGGTTATTGTGCTACAAATTTTTTGCAAAAAAGACGTGCGTGTCTTGGGATGTGTGAGCTTAAAAATGTACGTACATTCCATTCCCCAATGCCTTAGTAAACATTCCCATACACGAACAATACTCTATGGTTGAGAAAGATTCTTACCCATTGTGGGTCCGGATCGACATAAAGGATCTTTTGCAGCTCAATGGGCTTATCTCGCTCAGCACAGGCGACGCGATCCGTCTTGCCGGCGAGCTTGGAGAAAAAAGACGACTTTCCTGGAAACAGCGCAATTTTTGCAACTGGTAGAGGTACACTTGTTTTCACACAATAAAATATTATCAAATAAATATAAAAAAGAGAAAAGTTTGTTTCCCTTTCTCTGAGCACTGACACAGAGGAGAGGAGGAAAATCCGAAAAATAAAAATCTTTCCAGTTCTTACTCACTCTTATTCTCGTTTTTATACAAGTTTTTTACGACATGAATCGTATTATTATTACTTTAGGAAAGAAAAACTTTTTTTTTTCACAACTGGGTCTCCCTCTACAAGTTTCTCTTTTTAACGAGCATTGTCAATGTAGTACATGACAGGACATGAAATATATTATACATAAAGTGAAGGTAGAAGCGTGTGTGTCATATGACAAATGTGTAACTCTAAACTTTGCTTTGATTTCTTCAACTTTTTGCAAGTTAAACCTTCGTTTTTTCCAGGAGAGAAAAACCAAGTTTTTTTTACAACTGGCTATTTATATACCTTTATGTTTCACTTATATAAACTTCCACATATATCATCATATCCCTATTATCAACTTTTTCCCCTTTTCCCTACCAAAGCATATTGTGCAACTGGCAAAAATATTTTCTATATCTATTCCTCCATTTTTGCTCTGTGTGGATTTAATACTTATGTAACGTAATTTATGTGTCTTTGTATTGGCGGAGAGGACTCGGAGAGTAAGTGTTCACATGAGAGAAGACGAGTTGAAGTTGGTGGTGAGCAAAACTGAGCCCGACAACCAAAATTGACTCAAGTCCAAAAGAGTTGAAGAAAAATATATGGCGAGAGAAGAGGAGAGAGCCGAGCTCACATGTGCTTTCTCTCTTCGTTCTCTTCTCCAAGTAGTAATATATCAAACCAAAAAGTTTGTAATTGGATTTAGAATGGGGTTATCAAAGTCACTTTTCCACTTTGTTATAAATGCCTCTCACTCCCCGCAAACCTTTTCTTCTTTCCGGGAAATGTACACAGATACACATTCATAGACTGGGAGGGAGAAGTGCAGCCATTAGATATACAACAAGTACGTATTAAAAAAAAGTTTTCTTTGCAAGCCACCTACTTTCCAGAGGTATCTGTCATATTGTGTCGGTAGTTGTAAAAAGAGTAACCAGTGTTTTCTCCCTTGAGCTGAGAGTTATACCTTATGTTACATTTTAGTCATCCATCCAAAACAAGACAAATGACAGATGAGCTTGTGCACACTTGCCGATGAACAAAAGGCGAGTTGTAATACCACTGTCAATCAACTCACTTGGCGTTTCCTCCTTGTCAAAAATAGCGTTGTTAGTGAAGGATTATATAAAGTTATGCGGATATGGGTGTATTTTCACTGGAAACTTTTCACTTGATGGGAGGGAGACACGATCAACTGAAAATTTGAATGGAGAAAGCGGAAAAAGTCGACTTTTTTTATCGGGTTTGCTCTTCCTCTTTTCTCCTCCTTTTTGAAATTGGTGTCAAGTGTCAATGGCTAGATTGAGATCGTGACCAGGATAAAATTTTGCATTTTCAAAATCCCTGATATAAGAGTATGTATGTCAAGAGAAAATGTTAAATAGAGAGAGAGAGAGAGAGAGAGAGAAAATCTCAAAATGTTTGTGTGTACTTAGCCTATTTATCCATTCAAATATGGAGATGGCACGGGGCAGATAAGAAAGTAAAAGTTACAAGTGGGCAGAGAGATGTTCAAAAAGCAATTTTCGACTTTTCAAAAACTTTTCCCTGAAAAATCACTCCTTTTCCCTTATTATTGTATAAGAGTTAATGGAAACTCTTCAAGAGTGAATTAGCCAAGAAGAAAGTGGGTTATTTAGTTGAGTTAAAATCTAATAATATTTCCCAAACTACTCGCTCTTTTCCATTAGTGAACAGGTTTAGCTGAAACAAGAAAAGTGAGAGGGCTCACTCGCTGCGTGTGCAAATGTTTGAGTCAGTTCGGTTTCACTAGTAGGGGAACCATTAGAGGTGTGTATTATGGTTGTATTCATCTGTCGATTTTCCCACTTGCCACTACACACCACACCACACACAATTCTTCTTAGTTTTCCTCTCTCGCTGTCTCTGTTATGTATAATTACCAGTTTTCCCAGAGTAAGCTAAAAACCAAACAAAAACTTGTTTGCAGAAGAAAGCCTCCCAAAAAAGTTTTTTCTTCTCTCCCTCCAAGTTTATTAGAGAACAAGAAAATCCAGTAGTTGTGATGGTATAAGGCTGTGGAAAAAAGTATGAAACGCTCCGTGGTTTCCTTTTCTCTGCTGCTGATTACTTTCTTAGTTACTCACAGATTAATAATAATATACTCGAGAGACTTTCCCCAGGTCTCCTTCAAACTCTCCTCTCGTAAGTTTTAATTCCGCAGAAACTTTGACAGAAAAAAGTTGAATTTCTAATTCCCCTTTTTTCCTATACACAAGTCAACGAGATACGAGAGCATTGGAAGGTTGAGAAATACGAAGCAAAAAGAAGTTTGGTAATTATTACTCCCACTCTGCTTCCCACTCACTATTCACTTTGTCCTCTTCCAAAAGAAAGTATAGGAACGAAGCTAAGAAAAATATTTCATTTCTCTTCTTCTAATGATTTTTCGATTGCTTCTCCCTTTCTCATATTTTCCCAAGAAACCCCGAAGAAAATATTATCGGGAGAGGAATACCCAAACCACAATCTAATCTGATGATATTTTCCTTTGGATTTACTTTTCCAACTCTAGCTTCCTCCTTCCTGGCGACAAGAGAGCGAAACCACATCTGAGGTTGTGTGTCTTGCGAACCTTGTCTTTTTCTCAGTTCCAGCTGTACACCTCTGTATCCCAGTGCTTGTGTGAATCTTTCGTGAATCTGCTTCACGCTCTCGGTTACTCAATTCTATCTTGCTCTTTTTTTCCCTCTTTTTTCTTCCAACCAACAACTGACGGAGGGAATGAAGTTTACCACTGTTTTTCCTCCACTCAACGCACCCACTGATAATATAATATTCGCCAAGTAAAAACAGCCCTTATCCTCTTGTTCCTCAACTTCTCGGCTGTTATTTTTGTGAAGAGAAGAGGAAAAAAGGAAGAAAGCGAGAGGAACCTCTTTTGTTTAAGATTCTCTCACATTTTCTTCCCCTTCCTTAAAAAAGAAGCTTGGTCAGGATCAGATATGAAATTTCCACACCGGACCAAACCACCATATCCTGGATGGGTATGTATACGAATAAATGAAATGCATATGCCTGTTGTACGTATTTCAGTGATGTTATAAGATAAAGAGAACTCACAACAGGGGAAAATTCTTTTTTTTGTCTCCATTTTTTCTTGTATGCCTTACTAAAAGGTTTACACAGTGCTTGCTTACTTTTTCATACGCACATGGTAAATACTACGGGAAAAAAGACTTGCCACGACGAGCTTCAAAGTCGCTTTGAACCTTTCTAATATATTGTATACTTCTTTCCTTCTGTTTTTCTCCTTTCTCCCTACGTCTTCAAAAATTTTCCTTTTCTTTAGGATTTCCCATAGTAAGCCTACCCATATTGCTTGCTCTGTGCTTGGAATTTAAAAGTATTAGGGAGAGTAAAAAGGAGCTCACGCACTATTCCCCCTGTTTCTCCACTCTAATATATTTTTCGACTTAAGAAGCACGAGAGGGTGAATGGAATAAGGTATTTGTGTAAATGGAAAGAAGGGAACCGAGTAGATTGTATTTCATTTGTGCAACTTTGTCAGAAATGGAAGGAAGGGGAATGTAGAGAAAATTGTGTGAAAGGAAATATGTCTGGACAAGTTTCAACTTTAGTGTAATGCTTTCCTCAATGTTATAGAGAGCATATCCTGTGGGTTTTTTTATGCATGTAGGTTTATCTGGAATATAAGGAATTTCATGGTTACTCATTCCGTGAAAGGTTTCCATCTCACAGCTTGCGTTACTTTACTTACTTAATAGAATGAAAGGGAAAAGATGGAGAGCACGCATACAGAGTCAAAGACAAGCCGAAGTCATTGATGATATTAGTGCATAGAACAGTTTGAACCTTGACAAGTTCACCACCTCACACGGGACGAGAAAATGCACTAGGGATGGGAATTTGTGCTGAGAGCCCTAACCACGTTTTTTCTTGTGTACTTCACATTTTTAAATGTATTTTTTTTCCTGTCGGGAAGAATTTTCCCTGAGTGAATGGCTATGGTTCCCACAACTCCTCTCAGTATACCTGGTTTATTTATAAAGGCTTTTTCTGGATATGTGTGTAGTCAAGCGTTTAGTCGGCTTTTTTCTTCCGTGACGTTGATGAATAACTTATGTGGAGAAATGTATAAAAATGTGAAATTTGGTAAACGCAAGCTTAAGCTGGATTGATTTTTGTTTCGAGATGAAAAAACCCAGCTTGAATGGGTGTTGGTGTGAGTGTGAGATTGAAAGAAAAGTACTATAATCAGTGCACCATTCTTCAAGTGCAAGGTGGTGGCATGTGTTTTACCAAAAAAGGGAAAAAAATAAATATCCAGAAAAGGAAGGGGGAAGGAAAGTTTTTAAACATTCAAATTGTGTATCACTGTACTTACACAAATACGAGATCCATTTTATTTCTGGGGATTCCAGGAATCCTTCTTTTCAACCACTCCTTTCTCCACTTGCTTATTTTCAGCACTTAATTTTGACAGTTTTAACGGATATGGAGGGATGAACGTGGAGAAGAAGTTGGAAAAACACTTTCACAACCGAGGAGCCAAATCACATAAGGGGTGTGAACTGTAGTGACTACAGGAAGACTAAACTTTTCTGTTTCTTTTAGAACGGCAGAAATCCCACCTGCAACTTTTTCAAACGTCAAATATCGACTGACTTTCGGCTGCTTTTGGCATGAAGGAGAAATGGGCCAGTCAACTCAAGTAAAGCTTTACACAAATGTGTGTGGATTCTCGTCATGTTTGTAGGATATAAAAACATTTCGCTAAATTACACAACATCGTTGACTACATATGCATGAGGGTGACCAATTCTATGCATATTTGTGTCACTGTTGTTGGTACTCATGCCATGAGGTATTTAATGGACATAAAGTGCACGAGTCATTTTATGTATGACATATGAAAGAGCACAAGCGGATTCGAGGGGTTCGGGATTACTACGAGCTACTACAGCTGAATAATGGATTAAAATATTTAAAAGCATGTATTGTGTGAGTATAGGGAACTCCAGGTTATAACAAAGTTTACTGAATACAAAAAAATTGGACTGTAAGCAAACAGTTTTTTGCAAGTTGGCAGACAAATACATTTACATTAATACTGCATACCTGACTAAATTTCTAGAAAGGTGTATATTCATACGATATTGTTCAATCAACAGTGGACAATGACGTAGTATGTTTATGTGACAAGAAAAAGTGTAGTAGAAGCATAGTTTTTAGTCAGACTGCGTGACGATCCAGACATGCATAACAAAACAAACAACAGAAAACAAAACTGTTCGGATTTGACAGCGTGCAGTCCAGCCTTAGTTCATTAATTAAAAATTGAGCTAACGGGCCATAGTCTCGAGATTTTGCCAATTTATTTGAGGAATCGTTAACATAATCCAACTCATTGACAGAGTCACGCATGCTTTATAAATTAAATCATGTATGAAAGGACCATACAAGATGTTTAACCTTGTTTGTATTTAAAAAACATGCAGTCATATAATGCTTTTCATCCCACATAAGACCATTGTTAAGTAAAAATTCAAGCTCAAATTTTAATCATATTAAAATTCTTCCGTATTTGTACTAAATTTGTTGATTTTGCTATACCTTCAAAATTATCTGAAAACATATATTTTCCTCCCATTTTAAAGATTTCTTCGGGAATATACATGTAATGTAATGCATACGCTACATACCTTGCCTTTGCTCAACGAACACATTTCTATTTAGCTCCTACAAGATATTATGAATGTTTACTATTCTCATGACTGTTTTTCCTTACCTTTTTTCTCTGCCGCTGAGGCAGTACACCTTTTCACTGCTTGTATAGCCAAGCATAGCAATTCCAACAAAGGTGTGTCCTTTACAACACATCAACCTGACAGAAATTCACAGCTCATATTAGCCTTTACGTTCTTACTATAAATACAAATCGGAAGGATTATAGTGTGTTTGAAAAGGGCTTGTGTTAATGTCATTGGAGAGTTTAGTGTGACAATCACATTACCCATCGTGTCACGGCTAATGCACATAAGGATTATAAAAATATCTCTTAACAAATAATCTATAGTGGAAATAGATTACTTATAAGAACTTTACTCGTGAATGAAGCACGTTTTTCGTCCCTAAGAATTTCCTGGAGGATGGTTTATTGCAATCCAACAGAATAAAGTCCATGTGACAAGGTGGGGTTTGTGGTAGGTCTTCTCTCGCTTGTTTGTCGACAACACTCACTTCAAAAGAAATAAATGGACTGGAGCAACAAAGAAAAAAGGAATGAAAATGAGAAAAAGAATTCCCCCTTTTATTCTGGACGCCTTCTATTCCACTCCTGTATTGTATTTAAGCTTATAATCCCTCTCTCTCCCTTTTGAATTTTTCAAAAGCAGGAAAAGAAAGGAAAAGGTGTGAAATAAATATAAAAATCTCTATTCATGACTCCAGCTGGACTTGCGTTGAACACACACACACACACACACGGTATGTGTTGAAGATATTTAGGTGACTTTGAGAGCAATACACAGGGATTTTTCCTTCCTAATTCCATTATTACTCACCCCCGTATTTTTTCGTTGAATGTGAAGGAATGCATGTTTAGCGACTTGACAGAATGTGTGATAAGGGGAGCAGGAAGATAGTGAGAAAATGTTAATTATTATTAAAGCTTCTAACAATAAGTAAGACTTTTTGCTTTGTTGTGTGTCACGTACAACATTGAACTTGAAATGAAAAATGTAACTAGACCTAAACGTGCTGAGAAACGCTCCAGTTTTAAAATCCATGATCAACGCTATTCTTTCTTGAATGAAATGAAGCGTTTTCTTATTGAGGATTTCAACAAACGGGAGAAAATCAATTATTCTCCGTTTAAAATAAGATACTTAGTTAGCCGAGCTGTCTTTACAATGCAACACTTCATTGGAGACCCCGTTTAGTTTGAAGATTAGGACTGGGATAAGGGAAAATGAATTGAGTGAGTTTCGTGTTTTTCTCTTCTTGTTTTAATTTTATCGGCTCATCTCTCTAGAAGAAAAAATGGAAAAGAATGAACCTCCATGAAAGACGTTATAAGCTTAAAAAATACAATTGCTTCTCAAAACTAACCTTTTCAATTCCTTTTGTTTTGGAAGAAGTACAAGAGTTGAAAGTGTTTTTGTAAGGTATTCTTTTAAAAATAAATTTTGAACAAATTCTTCCAATGTAAGTCAAATTAGAAAAAAGTTTGCCTTCTCATCACAACTCTGATCCGGTTAGTTATAGAAATTATCTTGAGAAGGAGTTTAGACAAAAAACTACCTTTCAACAATCTGGATCTAGCTGATGGTTGATAGGAACTGAGCACAAGTCTGGTTCAAAGATCAGGTTAATTTACGGCAAGTCTAATCCGCCCCCTTAAACATACTTGTGGCTCCATTGTTGACCCTTTAATTGCACTTGTAATGTGATAATAGGCAAGGGAAAATTGCATTCTTTGGATTTTAAGTCAAACCCATGGAGAATAAGAAGCTGAAATTATCTTCACCACATAGAGGGGTAAAAAGAAAAAGAAAATTAAAGAAGCAAATCATTTCTACCCCATTGTAAAAATCACATTTTCAACGTAATTCCAACTGGAATTTGAGCATTTTCGTAATATAAAACAACTCGGCAAGTAATGCCTCCGTCATTACTTGTATTCTACAATTTTCGCCGAATCATTACCTACTTTATGAGCTTTCCGATAAGAGTGCTTTGTATACTATAAATATAATATGAATCCATATGCATCACGCATGAATATTTCTCAATATCCTCATTAACCACAAACTCAGGTAGTCGGACGATAGAAAAAGGGTAGTCTGGAATCCGGAATGGGGATGATAATGATAACATTGAATTACTTCTTCTGTGGGTTGGTTGTTAGAGTATAGGTAATTAATATGAGGCTGTTTCATCATTTGTAATTTCACGGGAGCTATGAAGAAGTTTTATGTTTTTCGATTACCACGTTCAACATTCCTTAGATTCAGTTTTTATACTTGAAGACTTCCGAATATTCAGAAGCGTCTAACATGTATCAGTGTAAATCACTTATAAATATGTTAAACACAATATAAATACATTATGGTTTTCATGAGTGGGATTTTTTGTGCATTGTCAGTCACACGATAGAGGTAGGTCAGTTTGAAGTTACGCTACTACAAACTTCATGTAGCACACTGAAAGTCTTAGAGAGAGGAAATCCTTAATCAATAATTTCATCATGCACACGCACGCATAGTCAGACACCGGAGATTACATCAAAGAGACTCCACAATCATCCACAGCGGCCAACTATAAAGGGTTGTTGAATTGTCTGGAGATCTGATTGTGAATAGACTCAAATAGAAACTTACAAGAGGACACAAAGCAAAGGAAAAAGAAAGAGGGATTCAGACAGTAATTCAAAGCAACGGCAAGGAGAAAAATGCCTGTTAAATAAGTCATCAAATAACGACAACATGCGTGATGTGGCATTCGTTTCTTGTGAAATTTTTATGAGATTTTCTTATAAATATTTGCTTAGAATTGTATTTATTAGGTAGATAGACATCAGTGGTTTTGAAATAATGCCGCGTTTGTAATAGCTACATCTTCAATCTGCAGGGAGTGATTACCAGATTGCCAATGTTCCTTTCGGCTGTGTCAGGTATTTTGTCGGCTTTTGGGATTGGGGTACTGATTATGAAAATGGAAATTAATAACTTGGAAATTGCCGGAATTATTTTCATAGACATGGTTAAGTCATCCGCGAGTCACACAATTGATGTAATTGCTATTTCTTTGTGTTTGTTCATTGTCTATGATTGTATGCCTTCTTTACAATTAGAGTTTCAATTACAGAACCATTTTCTGTGAATATTTAAAATAAAAAATGCATGAGATTATGGAACTAGTGGTTGTGAGTGCGCTGGAAATTTCAGCATCGTTGCCCTTTATCTTTTTAGTATGCATAATATAAATCTTGAATGGATAATTTATGTGTGGTATATTAATAGGATCGTTGCAAAGACTCAAAGCTATTCCTATACATCATAGAAAATTTCTCTTTTCATCAAATTCATCCTGACATCTTTTGACGTTTTTTCGTATTCTTCCTCATGAAACTTACTATACGTACATCTAACCCAACCCTAATTATATTTAAACTTGTAATGACACATGGCAGTCTATTACATGACCTCAACTTATTACAATCTTCGAGAATTCTAAGAATGAACAACATTCACGCTTAAAATTTGCCAACAATCTATGTAGATAATGTTTAAAACCCATCTCGGAAATACCGCACACATTATCATCTAATTAAAGAGTGTAGCAAAAGCCCCAGCGCCTCATAAATTTCATCTGTCATTTGCAACGTACTCCTGTATCAAGTATCAACCACACCATACCCAAGTCACCTACTTCACATACACGTCTGATTTTCACTAACAAGAGCCGAGTACTTATATCCAGCGACTTAATTCATAAATCTTGCCTACTCCATCTACAAACAACATTTTTGTCAGCCAGTTTTGTGCTGAAAGAGGGGGAGTGAATGCAAGCGAAAGATGATTAACAAGTAAGTAGCTCACTATTACCATTTCTTCAGCAAAAGCAACATCCTTTGAAACACTTTTGCCAAGATTCAAGGCAAACTATAACCTGTGAGTTGTGAACTAATATGCAGGTACAAAAAGTGGTAATATGCGTACCCGTATAACCCCATCAACATTTCAAGTTCCTTAACAATCATCATCAAGACTCTTTACAGTGTGCGTGCGGCACAATTTGTTTGAACTACAAAGTGACAGTAATTGGATTTCCAAGAAAAAGAAGGAAAGATGAGAGGAAACCTGGTAGTTTTTCTCCACCAGGGAAAAATGGAATTGCCTCTGACAATTCAAGTGAGTGAGGTCTCGTTAAAAAAATCCTGTATCTAATCTACCCATCCCGTATCCAGCATGCATACACACCGACACGAACACGTTTACAAATATGGGACAATGAAGAGGAATTCCATGTTGGTCTTTATTTTTCACCTGTTTTGTCTGTAAAGTAAGTATCCTGCGTACCTCACACTTGCCAAGCCATGGGAGCATTTCTACCTACCACAAAGAGTTAATAAAAACCTACATTTTTTAGTGCTTTGCATGAATATCATACCAGAAGTCACCGTGTGTCAAGTCAATCCTGAGAAAGGCTAAGCAGACAAAGCACATAATCATATCATCTCATCAACAAGAGGAGAGAGGAAAAGTAAGGAATACACAGCAGTAAAGAATTGTAGTGGGATTACGGGAAAAAAGAGGTAGCAACGATGGAGCTCGAGGGACAGTTGCACTAAAGAGGATTATATATTGTAACCATAAACAATCACAATCATCATCATCATCATATCGGCCTTTTCTTTTTATGAGGTACTTTACTCGTTAAAAAAATACATTCCCTAAAACATCTTCCCTCTGCCCTCTCCTCAACATTTTCACGTCACATCTCTTCTAATATAGTCATCAATTTTGAGCGCAACATGTAAATAATAACAAGCCATGCATGAAAATCCATTCTGACTGGCTATCTCTCTCTTTTTTTAACAAGTGAACACTAAACAGATGCATCCCTCAAGTTAAAAAATATGACAAGGATAGTTTTTGTTGAGGAGAATGCAAAGGGGTACACTTGTTTCTGAAAGATATGATTGCACAATGGTATTCCTACAGTGACCATCCATTTATGCCGATATTTTGTCCGAATGCACACACTTTGTTTTCCATTTTACGTGTGAAGCTTTCGCTTCTCAAATGGATTTTCTAGCACCACAAGTGCCATTCCCTTGTGTTCGTGTGTTTACAAGGATAAAGTAGTTATTTTGTCTGATCTCTGTCTCATTAATTTCCTGCCGCGGAAAGAAAAAAAAACTTCACGCTATTTCTTGTATACTCCTACCTGATATACTCCTTGGGAAATATTCTCCTTTTTCATTGTGTGTGGCGCACCGGTAAAGATCAGTGAAATTCCTCAATGTGTTTTTTTCTTTGTCAAGGTAGAAAAATAAGTTGTTAGTACCTGTCACGACTCACCTCCGATAAAGCTTGTCAAATAGAGTCGCATGTATGTTTTGTTCCTAGCTTATATATAAGTTACGAGTACAGGAATACGATAGATCAGACAAAACAAAATACATATAAATTTTATTTTATTTCAGAGATGTGCATTTAATCATTGTCTGATTTGCCCTCTTCCCTTCTTTGTGCATAGCTCATTTTTCAAGTGCAAACTCACCATATTCATAAACAAACAAAGGTGAGCGGAAAAAGTTGAATGAAAAAAATAAAGGAGTGTACTATACTCACCATGTTGACAAACAACTGGAAAGTGATGGCATTTGTCTGTGCGGAATGTACTCTGGCCAAATCCTCCAAAAGTTGTAATTTCCCTGGCTCAATAGCCCCCTTGAATTCCTTTGATCTCAAAGCCAAAAGGAAATCAACCCAAGTGATCTCGCCAAATCCCTCGCGATCAAACTTATCAAATAACACTCGCCACTTGTCTTGGAAGTCTGGGAAAAGGATGTTATTAGTAGTGCCGCCTTCTGGAGCAATATTAGCTATGGCATTACCTCCAATTATAGAAGTAGGACGGGGATGAGCCTCTTGTAAAATTGACTCATTTCCGGCACTCCCTATCTTGATGACGGAGGCTGTTATCGTACTCGCCGTCGTAGCAATCGTCTTGCTGTTGCTGATAGCGGTGTCGATTTTGTTCCTTGAGATGCTCGTAATATCATTCCTCTTGGCTTCCTCTTCCTTCCCTGGAGAAGTGATGATAGGTCGGAGAATCTGCTGAATCTGGGGAAGACTCTCTTGATTTGCAACAGCTCTTGTCCATCTTAAAGTACTGTATGAGGAAGAAACTATTGGAGAGGGGGAGAAAAACGCTTCAGGCTTTTCGTTTTGATCACCAAGAGAATTTTCTGCTGAATCGCTAATGCTTGTCGTGCTACTTCGTCCAACTAACGTTCCGTTATCATTATCACTTGAGACTATGGAGCTTGCTTCATCTTCCGTTGCGGGATCATTACCCTCTCCACTTCCAGCTTTTTCCACCCCGCTACCATTTGCCATCGCGTTATTCGCATCTGTTGACGACGATAAGGAGTAGTGATGATGATGATCATGATTGCCGAAAGCACTTTTTTCCCAGTCTGGAATTTCATGACCTTTGCCATTACTCCGCTTGCCACTTTTATCAACGACTTTTGGACTTGGTCCAGGATTATTAATAACTGAGAGGGTACTTAATCGATCTTTAATTAGGGTGTCGAGGGGCAAATTGTTTTTTGCAGAGATGGCCCTCTTCCCTGGTGAATAATTGCTTCTCTCAATTTCCCCTTCTTTATCCTCGTGGCAATTTATGTTTACTCTGACAATTTTCATCAGGGATTCATTGCTGTCGGCATTGAAGTTGTTGTTATTTGTCTGGGAAGAGGAATGAGCGTTCCCATTATTGCTCCTCTTGATTACGCTACAATTTCTAAACTGCCAAGATGATGGGGACGGAGAGACTAGTGAGTCTTTGTTGTCTTGGACTGGGTGATGAATTGACTCATCAAGGCTCACATTTCCATTCCCATTTATTACCAATAGAGGAGGATTCTCTAGTGAGGATGATAAAGGCATGGATTTATCAGACGGAGGGAATGGAGTAGTTGTAGGAGGAAAATGAGAAGATTTTTTATCCCCAGAAGAGAAATTATCATCATGATGACCATTATTGGCCGAAGTACTGTTGTTCGTTGAGGCAATGTTGACAATAAGCTGGTGATGATGAAGACTTCGCGAGGAGAGGAGCTGCGGCTGCGATTTGTCTTTGTCTTTATGACCACTAATTTCCCTTCCGTTGTCTTTGCTCCCAGCCATTGTGAGGCTTTGAATGTCGAGGAAGTAGCGGAAGAAATCCCAGCGCATGGTGTATTCCAGCTTATTTTATTCTTCTGGTAGAGCCTGAAAAAAGCATTCAAGTTTTTCATTAGGGTCGTATTTCCTTTTGGGAAAAGCCAGGCTCAGAAGAATTGCTCATTTTAGTTGATAAATGGAGATGATCATGCAGCGTCCTGAAATTAGACAGAGGAGACATGCAATGCAAGATAGAAGAGTCAGCTTTTATTGCAGTAGAGTGCGTTGTAAATTAGTTAGCGACCTTCATGTATCTGCTAAAATTACATTAAAATACTTGAGCAATACGGATATTATGAAATTAGTGGTTTGCTAGTATTTCTGAACAAAAGAAATCTGAGACATTTGTAATTCATATTACGTAATTTGATAATAAAATCTTCCTCAGGTGTACGTTTGATATTACACTCCACTTAGCCATTAGCTATCATCCCTCTAGAGGAAAATTTTAATTTTTAAGATGCGTTCCCAATGCATATTGGCCATAAAATTAATTTTATTAATTAATCTGTGTACTTCTCAGGCCGGAAAAGATGAACTAGACCAGGAAAACAAAGGTTGGCTCAGAATTTGCAATGGTGGAGATGGCATGCCTGTGGAAAATTACGAGGTAGAAGCAGAAAAGTGTCCTCATGGATCGTGGCTCTCGAAAAGTTTGTCACCTGGATGCGTGTGCCTTAACGGCCTGTAAGTTTTTCTAATACATTTTATTTGCTAACTGTATTAAGGATGGTGACGGTTGTAAATGGAATACATGCCTGTAATTGAAATACACTTATCATGCAAACGTATAAATAATTATCTTGCAGCTGGGCGATTAGTCACGGTTGGTGTGATGAAGATTACCATTTAGCGTACGGTAGAGGGCATTGTTTTAAAATTGAGAAAAAGGTTTGTGACACGAAATGAGCTATTATGCTTAAACTTGACTTTCTTGTCTTGATGGGCAAAAATACATTGCTTAAACTTAAGGTATGTATTTTTTGCCCGTCTTCTGTGCAGAATCATTACTAGCCCTATTTAACCAATTGACCTTAACTGCCATGCAATAATTTGAAAAAACTTTCAACACAGATACAAAAACTAGCATTCCTGGGCAATCCCGAGAATCCCTTTGAGTCGCAAAACTTTATTACAAAAGAACACGGTCATGTGTTCCGCTCTTTCTCGAACGAGTTCCACATGCCATACGAATACGCTCGTGATACGAATCGTACCCTTCTACGTTTAAAACCTGACAAGCATGCTGGAGTCCTTTTGGAAGTACATCCAGATTATTGGAATGAGTATCAAAGTGATGTGTACTTCAAAGAGAGAGAACGATTTTGCTTGGACACTAATGTAAACGGGGATTGGTCTGAGGATATGCTTATGATTTACAAGTTTAAAAATGGGATAAAATACATCAAAATGGAGGAACAATGTCCAACCCCTAAACCCAGCGATGCATCTGATTTAGACATCAATTTTAAACCAACTGTTCATAAACTTTTGCCAGGACAAGCTATTCATATGAAAAGTAGGTTTATGACGATTTTCCATTTTAATCTAATTATATACCGAATTCAAATCTAATTAACTAATTTCAATGTTGCAGATGGAAAAATTATCAAGGCCAGCCTTGCTTGCTCGTCAGAATGTCAAACTCCGCCATCAGACTCCGAAGGAAAGCTAATTCGCCACAAGCGACAAGCAAGCTCACAATCTGAAGACTTTGAAGCTTTACAACTTGACAGGGATTTCGCACAACAAGATAGAGACGCCATGGTCAACTTTGCAAATCTCCGGGTTGTCAAGTTAGAGCTGAACTGGCTCCTAGAAAACATTCGTCCTCCGACATTAAACACTCAAAATTGGATGCTGGTTCGAAAAATGAAGGAGATTTTTTCGAAAGCTTGTGGGGCGAAATACGTTCCGAAATTTCTTCTCGATACCATGCTTCGTCTATTTCGACTCTTTTATATTCATTCAAAAGACTTTTTTCCTAAAGGACACGTTCTTGAGGAGTTTAAACAGTACGGGAGGATTAACACAGTGTTAGATGAATGTCTAGCGGAAGCTTCTCCGTTTACTTTTGAGTACAATTTAACAAAGCATCCAGTTCGTGCTCCAGAATGTCGATTGGTATGACCTCTCTAGAATGATTTCACTATCCAATCTAATTAGAATAATCAATAGAATGATTCTTTTTCCTCCAGCTTGAACTGCCAATGTTGACGAACGATTTTAAGCCCATCCTTGATAATGTTACGCAACAACCAAAGTTTATTAGGGAGGTATTCTGTCCTTGCATGGAACATGTACGTTTGATC